>JASCIV010000262.1:0-28066 GCA_030374735.1 Gracilaria caudata
CTTCACCAAACAATGGAGCAACAAAAGGGGGAGGGAGAGAGAGAGAGAGGGGAGCGTACTCGACTGATGCGAGATATAAGCAACGGACGCGAGGAGGAGGGGGGGGGAGGGTCCAAACGAACAGTGAAGTTACGGAGCGCGAGCAATGCAAGTGGAACGAGTTTTTACGAGGGTGGCAGCAAATCAACGGCAACAATTCAGAGCACACGTAAACGGGAAAAAACAAACTGGCCACGTGTGGCTGAGACGATTGTTGGATCAAATGCTTAACGGAAGTTCGTGCAGCACTGGTTGGTCCACACTGTTGTTGACTCAAACAGTACGCGTGATACCGCATCTTCTTGAACGCGCGCCGCGGCCTTGATGTGGTCTCGCTGGCGAAGGAGCGTCAGAGGCGTCACTCCCCACTGACTTGAGAAAGTTTACGCACATCTTATCTGTCATGATTATTCTCTCCTCTTGGTCACTTGTGCAAGGTAAGGAAAAAATTGTTGGGCGCAATCTTCAGCTGTGCTTTTTGCAGCTCACAAGTTTTTGGAACATAAAAAAAAGGTTGTTACATTCAGAATGTGAAACAGAAAAAAGCATCGTGGCGATAACTTTTTGAGAGGCGGCGTCTGATTGTTGGCACCACAACGAGTTTCCGAGGTACAGGTACTGTCATGTTGATTGCTGTGTTCCGCAAAAGGCGTTGTTACCTAACATTAAAAAAGGAGATTTGAACACTTCTCAAAGCAAAGCTTGCAGCTGCACCACCTCCAGCAGTCGCTCTCGAAAGCTGCGTGTGGTGTGTCTTCTTCACGCTACGAGCCACTCCACGCCATCGAGCGTTTATTAATAAAAAAAAAAGAAAAAAAAAGTTAGTTGGGGCCCCCCAGCAGCAGCAGCAGCACCAAAAAGCGCGCGCGCGCTCAATTGGGGATCTCCAACCAGCCACTCAACGGCGGCAACACGCCGTCATGAAACTCCTTACTCTTCCACACATCATCGTCACTACTCAACGAGATAAACTTCTCCAAATCAAACGCACAAAACACACCATCGTTCTCTGTGTCGCCGCGCGCTTCCACACGCGTCTGTTGCGGCGTGACGCGGTCCTGCTGCACGTACAGCTCGCACTGCGTGTGTTGCGCCAGATAACGCGCCAGGTTCTTGCGAAGCGGCGCCGCGTTGCCCGCGATTTTGCGGCGTTGCGTGCGATGCCAGATGGTCACACGCTCGCCGCTGCCGCCGCCGCCGCCGTTCACGGTAGATGACGCGCGTGTGGGCGACGACTGTTGCGACGGTGTGTATGATGACGACGACGACGACGCGCGTTTGCAAATGGGTGATGATATCAAAAGAACGTTGTTGCTGTTCATCACGCCCATCACGCCGTGTGCACGGCTCGACGCGCGTTTCGACGGCGAAGACAACGAAGACGGCGACTTTGTGGATGGTATCGACGCACACGAAGTAGAAGATGACGAACGCACTGTTGATGAAGACGGTACCATCGTGCCCCAGAAAGGCTGCCAAAAAGCTCACCGCTCCAAATCGTAAACTGGCAGCTCTAAAAAAACGCTTGCGTAGAGATACGAAGGAATGCAAAGCGCGTCAGAAGCCACCACCCAT
The DNA here is from genome assembly GCA_030374735.1 of Gracilaria caudata. Taxonomy (NCBI): domain Eukaryota; phylum Rhodophyta; class Florideophyceae; order Gracilariales; family Gracilariaceae; genus Gracilaria; species Gracilaria caudata. The sequence continues at coordinate 1,615 of JASCIV010000262.1, forward strand.
CGCCGTCGCCGTCCACCACTTTTTCAAAAAAAAAAAAAAAAAAGCGCGCGCGCGTAGCCAGCGAGCGCTTACAGCCACTTTTTTTTTTTAAAGAGCAACCGCGGCTACGCCACGTATCCGCCAATCAGTCGTTTCTGTCTAGCGCGCGCAATCACGGCGCGCACCGCCGCCGCCACCTCCTCCGGGCGCTCGATGTGCACAAAGTGTCCGCAGTTGCGCACATGCACCAGCCGCGCGTCCGCCGAGTACGTCGCGAGCGTGGCCTGCAACGCGTCGATGTGCGAGCGTCCGCGCGTGCGTCGGTAGATGTCGGGAACCAGCACGCAGATGGGAGTATCACCCAACCAGCCCGGCGGGAAGTGCAACAAGCCGTCGTTCACCACGCGCTTGCTTTCGCGAAGCGCGGCGGCCCATTCGGCGGTGTACGCCATGAGCCAGTCGCCGCGCGCCCAGGTGGCCACCGCGTGTTTGCGAAGCTCGCCGCGAAACGCGGCCGTGTACTGCGGAAGCACCAGCGGCGCGAGCACGCGCAGCACGCCGGAGCAGCCCAACGAGCGCGCCAGCCAGTACGGCGGCGTGTGTTTGGGCACCACGCGTTCTAACATGCTCACCGTCTGCGGCGACGCGCCGTCCACATACACCAAGCCACACACCTCCGACGGTTGTAACAACTTCACCAACACATTTGCATACAAAGCGCCCAACGAATGCGCCACCAACACGTAAGGCGGCCTCGCACCGGCGCTCACCAAAGCCGCGCGCAGGTCCGCCACAACCGCCGCAACAGAGCGTTCCTTCGGGCATCGCACCGCGTCCGAAAAGCCAAAGCCCGCGCGGTCGTAGCGAAACACGCGCGCCATGTGGCCAATGCGTCGCGACACGTCGTCCCACACGGGCGACCAACTGTTCGCGCCCGCCTCCATCACCACGCACGGCGCGTGACGCAGTTCGGGAGGCGCATGGTACAGAACGTGCACGCGACGCGTATTATCACCGCGAATGACGAGACGTTGACCGAGCGGCGTGCGACGCTCGACGCGACGCGCTAGTGCCTCGCCTGTGGCGGTGAGCGCTAGTAGCAACGCGGGCGATAGCGGTGGTATCGCGAACGAATGCGCGGCGCGACGGCTGCGACGATGTGGCGATGACATGGCGCGCGGCGTGCGTGCATCGGGGTGAACTGGCGCGCGGCGCTTTTTGCGCGCGCGTTGCGTGTTGCGACGAGGGCGGGTTGGTGGGGGCTTTATACCAGCTGCGCTCTTTTTTTTTTTGGCGGCGCTTGGATGCACGTTGATGCGCGTCTCCACACGCGCGTATGAGCGCGCGTCGTTGCTCAGGTGTGTGGTGGAGCGAAGCGTCCGCCAACGATTTGGCGGTTGTGTAAAAGCACTTTTTGCTTGTTCATTCACATTCTATGTCCTAAAGCTGTGTAGCGAAAAAGCATCATCTACCTAAAAAGTGTTATGCAAATCTACAGTAACGCCATCTATGGCATGTGCGGCAGCGACGCGACCGTATCCGTCGCGCGCAGCCAGTGCGCGTGCTCGATGGCGGCCGCCATGTCGCGCACGGGGTCCACGATCTGCCACAGAATGTGGCTCTCGCCCGCCACATCGTCCACAATGCCGCCGCTGCCGCTGCCGCCGCCGCTGCCGCCGCCGCCGCCGCCGCCGCCCCACAGCGCGCCGTAGCCCTCGTAGTCAGCCGCGCCATCTGCGGCGTCCAGCTCGCCGTCCGCGCCCCACTCAGCGCCCAGCAAAGGCACCATCCACGCGTTGCACACCACCGACGCCGTACTGCTGGCGTCATCCACACCAACTCCACCGCCACCACGCTCTCTCGTCGAGTCAAGCGTCACGCGCGCCACAGCCGACGCAACCTGTTGTAACGAGCCACGTCCCTTTTCCTGCACGCCTGCGGCGGCTCTTTGCTTCCGCTCTGTGTGCTTCTTCTCCAGACGCGCGCCGTTCTTCTGCTTCTTCTCCAGCTTGTTCGTCGTCTTTTCCTTCACCTTCTTGCTACATTTTTTGCTTCGATGGTGAAGAGATTTCGAGCTGCACCACTTGAAACGTTCTCCGCAGCCACGCGCGCACACAAACGGCATCTCGTTGGTGTGCTTCCGAATGTGCGCCCTGGCGTTGTACTTTGTGGAGAATATTTTTTTACACAGCGCTATTGGACACGGATGTCCCTTCTCCCTGGGTTTCAATCCCAGTGCCTTCGTTCTACGCCTCCGTCCCGCTTTCACAGCCGCACTACGTAAAGTCGGTACATACTCATCATATGTTGTTGACGCGAAGCGTGGACGCATCAAATCCCCCACTGAATAAGAACCATCATACCGTGCTTGCTTCCAATTGTTCGTCATCGTTTTTTGTTTTTCTAAAACTCGCCAAAGCGAACTCAACTCATCAAACTGCGCATACAACCGAAGAAAGAGAAAGAAAAAAAAGAAAAGAAGCAAAACGGTTGCTGCATCAAGCACATCTTTGTCAAAACGCACATGTGACGCGCGCTATTTATCCACTTTTGCTGTTATCATCACGATCAACACAGTGGAATCCGCTCACGATTCAAACACGCAAATGGGGATGGAATTGCCAAGTGAGGGTTTTTTTTTTTTCGCTGCAGCTAACGGTGGCACCCTCATCTCAAAAGCGAAGCTGTTGGGTGGCTACCCGCTGCACCTAAAAGGTACGCCGTCAGTCAAGCGATTCGGCCGACATAATGTTGAAGAATCGTCTCCCTGATTTGTAATTCGCCTCGTAGCAAAGTACCACAATGAGCGCAATCGTTGCGTTCCACGCAAAAAGATGTGGCTAGAATAAGCATGCTGTGCATGCTGAAAAGCACCATACCGCTTGACATCCTTCGTCATGTTTCTCTCTCTCTCTCTGCGTTTATGGCGCATTGCAGCCTGATTACCACGTCGTACACACCGTTTCTGTTGAAACAAACGCTCTGTGTTCTCTCAAGACAAGAGTCACGTTCTGTTTTTTTTTTTTGAAGTGTACAACGGTACGGTGTATGGAAAATAGTACATGTCAAAACACAAAATCAGCCCTTCTTCAAGTACAAATGCGCCGCATTTACATATCTGCTGCGCTTTGCCCAGCATCTAAAAAGGTGTTCTGCTGCAATCAATAAAGCATGCACAAGTACTTTTCTGTGCACAACTCTTGCGATTTTTGAAAGAAGTGCCTTTGTTTCGCTTATCCAATCACGAGGGTGCTTTTTTTCCCTCCCTTTTTTTCGGCGTCGAGCCAATGAAGTTCGCTCAGGCGCTGTGGTACATTCATTTCATCCAGTAACAGCTGTGTGTTTGATCTCCTGCAAACGGAGAAGGTACAAGCGCTAAAGCGTTCGACATGCTGTGTCTATGTTATAAGAAAAAAAGGAGTGTAAGGCGTTGTCAACGAACGCAGTTGGCACAATACAAGCTTTAAAGTGCTGCTCAAAACGTGCGTTTCTATTTATAACTACAAAGCTTATCGAAGGTAGCACTCTGCTGTCAAATGTGTGAGATGGACGTTTCAAAAGAACGCAACCAGACGGGGGGTCAATGCGATGGTTTTGGCCTTGTTCGCAACTTGCGAGCTACGACACGCAGCGCGTCGAAACGTGCGCTCTTCGTGTTGCTCTCTCACGATTGGGTGTTTTGGCGATTTTTTTATTACAAGAGTAAGTGAGTTAACAGTGTTGTGCTTCTTCTCAAATGTCGTGATGAGCGAGCTGCAAAAAGGTCAGGGGGAGCTTCTTGTAAACCTCTCAGATTTGAGACGATCAAGCGTTTTAGAGGACAACTCTTCTGCTTGAATGCATGCATTTCGCGCCGCAAAAGTGCGCTTCCAAGGCCGTGCTGTGCGAGAAGGAGAGAGCCGTGCCAACAGCTTGCTGCGTAGATAGCGCCGAGGACCTGCGCGAAACAAGGCGAATGAACGTGTAAATCGCGCGATTTCAGGTTATCGATATCGCCAAAGAAAGCGAAGCTCCTACTTCGCCTCTATCGATACCGCCATTTACACCTTGTGTCCACATGGAACCAAAAAAAAAAAAAAAAAAACCCAATCCTACTTCATCTCACGGCGATCCGTTCGTCCACTTTTTAACACAACAGGCGGCTTGCACTGGCTTGAACAACCTCTGATATACATATCGACTCGTCCTTCTCTTCCCGCCCGCTGCGTGCAGTCCCATCACACCCGTTCTCAACATTCCTCGTCACCTTTGTGAGAACGTGTCACATAGCACACTCATATCATCATGAACATGATGTTCATCGCCATTTAGCGTACCGTTGCTAACGATAATCTGCGTTGTCTCCCTGTCTGAAGCACAATTAGCTTTGGATACGTATCATCAACCGCTGCCTCCTCTACCCCCAAGCAAAAGCAATATCGAAACAAGATATCCAAATATCTTCGACTCTTTTTTGTTGGATACATCACCCCCACACCTTGCCTAATTGGAACGTCTTCTGCGTCCCACAGCCTTCGACGCCTGACATCGAATTCACGCTTTTTCACCAACTTCTTGCGCACACTTCGAGTACACCTATATCGAATTATAATATGCGCCTGTCGAAGCACCCTCTAACCGTTGCCGACGCTACACCATTTTCTTGTTCATCGCGACTGAGCGTACGTTGCTGTCGATTTCAAACTCTCGTCTCCCCTGTCGATAACACAAACAGTTCCAAATACGTCTCCAACAAAAAAAGAAAAAGAGAATAGTGTTCCCCACTTTGTCTCAACCAATTCCCATCCACCAAATCCAAAGTATGTGTTGCAGCGCGTGGGGAACGCTACATGGCCCCACACACTGTGTTCCGTGTCCCATTGGAATGCCTTTTTAGCATCAAGAGCCTTGAACACTGATATCGAACTTATCCATCACACAACACAAAACATCTCGCGAACAGTTCGATTACACGTATAATATATATATATAAATATATAAATATGCGCCTGTTAGAGCCGCCAACTGTTTTCGAAATCACCTCGTTTCCCAGTTACGTGCCCTTACAGTGCATCATGCAGGCACAGAAAAGTCGCACAGCCGTGACGAAGCATTTCACGCCGCCTTTGGTCCGCACTCGGTCTGAACTTCACACTCTGCCTTCTTTCATGAGCGCTTTTATTGTAGCAGAATATCTTTGCCTACGTCAAAATAGGGCCTCTTAGAGTAGCATCCACTTAAAGAGATGCGCGTGGTGTACCGTGAGGCGCATTTCATGGAACATGGCATACGCATGCTCGACAACAATACGAGAGTTCCATTCAGTTCTGAGGCGTGCACTCAGCGCAGAATATGCGTGACGAAAAAAAGGCTGTTGACCATCTCCGAAAAGAACAAAGGGGCGCAACAGCCTTGGTTTTATCTCGAAGATGCGGTACAAACCAGCGGCAGGGGACATGGGTAGTGCGCATCACTAGCCAACATGACAACTTTTACCTTTATACCCTTGTAGAATTAATTTACCTTCTACAAAGCCACAAAGGTGCATCTTTGGCATTTTCTTTGTACAAGAATAACTCTTGTTGATGTAAAATCTACATCTTACGAATTTGCTCTGGGTACAACGGTAGACAAGGTGCGGCTCACTGTATGCACTGGGTGACAATCTTGTACAGAAGGCGATAATCTGTTTTCAATCAATGAATCTATAAATCTATATATTTATGTTATATTCCTTCTAAAGCTGAACTGAAAGCTCTGCATATCCAAACAATTACGAGCGTATTCTCCAAGTTTCTACCTCGTATCTGTTTCGTATGCGAGGCATACTTCACGAAAGCACTATCAAGATATGATGTAATGGACCTCTTAGCCTTCACTAAAGGCTCTCTACTGCATGGGAAGGGCAAACGTGCTTCTGTCTTTGTGTTAAGCACATCGCCATCTCGCCATCCTAGGAGTCATTCGAACGTCATCTATTGAACACGAATGTCCACAATCTGTCGTGTTCTAACCTTTAGATCGGTAGCTTTTATAACCCCGTCGTTTTACAAATTTCTACCACGCAGCTATGTCCTCATGATTTCATCCTTCAGATGTCATTGCTACGACTGCTAACATTAGAGGATTTGTCGGGTCCGCCTAGGTCAGATAAAATGTCAGTGGCGTTTTCTCCATGGCCAAGAACAGGAAAGTATCACAAGCAAATCTTAATTTTTCCGCCTAATCTTTCATTCAATTGTTTAGATAGACGGCAACGGGCTTGCTTCTGGGGAAACGTCATATACATCTTTCGGGATGTCTCTGGGAATCTCGAAAACAGGGTATATGGAGTCAAAAAGACTCATAAAACCCGAAGGAACAACGGGCTTCGGTAAGCTTGAGCTCTCGACAGCTGCGAGATATTCTTGTTCCTTCGGTGCAAATGACTGACCCACAACTTCATACACAAACGAAGGCTCTAAGGAAATGATCTCTATTTCCGGCAAAGCAGTTATTACTGCTCCGTAAGTAACGTCAGCTTCCGATGCAAACGAAGGCGCTTCAGACGTGGCAAAGACCTCATCTGTTGGTGACGCATCCATGAATCTAAGCTCGACAGAAGGAAGTGCTGTTACAAACATGGGGGGAGTAATTTCGGCTGATATCCCAATGGGCACCGTTGTATCTGTGTTCATGGGGTATGGGCTTCCATCGGACGGTATAGCCGTTGGGCTTGAGACAGTTATAATTTCACTGGGCTCGATTGTATTCCTGTATCCAACAGAATACCAGGAAGATGTAAACGAACTGCTGTGAGTCGCATAAAGACTGGGGGTGGCAGGTACAGTCGAGGTTGTGGTCGACCATGGGGTGGGTCCAATGGGCGGCCGGGGTGTGGGAATCGAGGAAGCGGATGGCATTAGGGATTCACTGTTGGGCGTAGACTCAGCTGTTGATTGGTTTTCGAACGGACTGGAAGTAACCGAGCTTGTTGCTGATTCGACTAGATTGGAGCTTGGTGTCATCGGCGTTTGTTGAGTAAGCGATGAGCTCAAAGAAACAGAGGGAGTCGGAGTTGGACATGGAGTAAGGGTTGGTGTCGAGGACATACTGTTTGACATCGAACGAGTGCCCGAGCTGCTAGCAGACTCACTTGGAGAGGTAGACGGTGTTGTCGACGGTGTTGAAGTCGCCGATGGACTCGAGCTCACGGAAGCCGACGGATTCGGAGATGTAGATGGTGTATGTGATGAAGTCGGTGATGAAGTCGGTGATTCACTGCTCGAAGGAGATGGTGTAGGCGATATACGCGAGGATGGGCTTGGAGAGGTTGTCGGAGTCGGCATTGGTGTGCCGGATGGAGTAGAACTCACCGAACCTGAAGGAGTCGGGGTTGTAGACGATGTTAGCGTCGGCGTAATGGATTCACTGCTCGAAGGGGATGGCGTTGCCGATTTGCTCGCAGATGCGCTTGGAGACAATGTCAGAGTTGTAGTTGGCGTTGGTGTAGCCGATGGAGTAGCACTCCAAGACATCGAAGGAGTGGCAGTTATCGATGGAATCGGTGTTGGGGTGGGCGTTTTAGTGGCTGAGGGTGTAGAGCTCAAGGAAACCGAGGGTGTGGGAGTAATAGACGAAGTGGGACTTGGAGTGAATGATGGTGTGGAACTCATGGAAACCGAAGGAGTAGGTGATGGAGTGGCTGATGGAGTGGAACTTGACGAAACCGAGGGCGTCGGGGCTACAGATGGTGTGGCTGACGGGGTGGAGCTCAAAGAAATCGACGTAGTGGGAGTTATGGATGGCGTTGGGGTGGGAGTGGTTGATGGCGTAGAGCTCAAAGAAACCGACGGAGTGGGCGTTGGAGTAGTTGATGGAGTGGAACTTGTAGATATCGATGGTGTGGGAGTCACAGATGGAGTGGGCGTCGGAGTGATTGATGCAGTGGGACTTATAGATATCGATGGAGTGGCGGTTCCAGATGGAGTGAGCGTTGGAGTGGTTGATGGAACGGCGCTCAAAGAAATCGACGGGGTTGGGGTTACAGATGGAGTCGGCGTTTGAGAGGCTGATGGAGTGCTGCTGAAGGAAACCGACGGGGTAGGAGTAATAGATGGAAAAGGAGTAGTCGATGGAGTCGGAGTTGGAGTAGCTGATGGGGTGGAGCTCAAGGAAGCCGACGGAGTTGACGTTATAGATGGAGTCGGAGTTGGAGTGACCGACGGTGTGGAACTCAGAGAGACCGACGGAGTTGGAGTGACCGACGGTGTGGAACTCAGAGAGACCGACGGAGTTGGTGTTATAGATGGAGTCGGAGTTGGAGTGGCTGATGGGGTAGAACTCAAGGAAGCCGACGGAGTTGGGGATATAGATGGAGTCGGAGTTGGGGTGGCTGACGGAGTGGAACTCAGAGAAACCGACGGAGTTGGTGTTATGGATGGAGTCGGAGTTGGAGTGGCCGACGGTGTGGAACTCAGAGAGACCGACGGAGTTGGTGTTATAGATGGAGTCGGAGTTGGGGTGGCTGACGGAGTGGAGCTCAGAGAAACCGACGGAGTTGGTGTTATGGAAGGAGTCGGAGTTGGAGTGGCCGACGGTGTGGAACTCAGAGAGACCGACGGAGTTGATGTTATAGATGGAGTCGGAGTTAGAGTGGCTGATGGGGTAGAACTCAAGGAAGCCGACGGAGTTGGTGTTATAGATGCAGTCGGAGTTGGGGTGGCTGACGGAGTGGAACTCCGAGAAACCGACGGAGTTGCGGTTATAGATGGAGTCGGAGTTGGAGTGGCCGACGGTGTGGAACTCAGAGAAACTGACGGAGTTGGTGTTATAGATGGAGTCGGAGTTGGGATGGCTGACGGAGTGGAACTCAGAGAAATCGACGGAGTTGGGGTTATAGATGGAGTCGGAGTTGGAGTGGCTGATGGGGTAGAACTCAAGGAAGCCGACGGAGTTGCGGTTATGGATGGAGTCGGAGTTGGGGTTGGAGACCTGCTGTTCGATGGAGATGGAGTGGTCGAGTGACTTGGGGATACGCTTGGTGAGGAAGTTGGAGTAGCGGACGGAGTACGACTTGGAGACGGAGTTGGTGACCTAGAGGGTGACATGGTTGGGGATGAACTCGGTGTTCGACTTGTCGAAGGGGAAGGGGATGTGGATGGACTGGATGTTGTGGATGGCGTTGGCGTAGGGGATCTTGTCGGAGAGGACGTCGGCGTTGCCAAAGTTATGGGGAAAGCGTATGCTGCTTCCATTGCCTCCGCGTGGTATTCAGCACTTGCGTGATGGGGGTCTTCACCAGTATAAACGTAGCACTCTTGATTCACACGAAGGTGTTTGTAATACAGCTTCCGCATTCTGTCTTTCACGGGGGAGGAATTACGTGAAAGCTGTTCTATTATGTCACGAAGATCAAGGAATGGATTCTCGCCCAGTAGAAGCGCAACTGTCCCTGCCACCAAAGGTGCGGACATCGATGTTCCAGACATGTGAACAGTTCCAGTGTCCGAATTGATTGCCGCGGACTTGATGTACTCTCCTGGAGCAGCAATATCAATACATCGCCCTCCATTGCTTGACAACCGAGTAAAATCATCTATGGTTGACGCTGCGACTGTGATAGCATTATTAGAGCGGGCAGGAGACCACGTACATGCATCAGCATATCCGTTTCCAGCAGCCACAACAGGAATCACTCCGTTATCTAACAATTTCCCCATGCCATTGTCCAGAAGGTCTGTCGATATCTTTCCGCCGAGAGAGAGAACTGCTACGCCTGGGTAGTTCCCGACAGAGTGCCTATGGTCAATTACCCAATCTATTGAGTTTAAGACATCCATTACGGATCCCTTGTTGTGCTCGTCAAGGGTCTTCACACATATTATGCTGCATTTCTTACAAACGCCAAGAGAGGAACCTGCAGCAGTACCAGTGATATGCGTCCCATGGCCGTGTTTGTCTTCAAAAGTACTGTATCTCCCTACAGCAACCCCTCGAATTCTTCCCCTGAATTCAACGTGAGAAGCACGACATCCAGAGTCGAGGACGTAAATGTAAACTCCCTCTCCAAGTCGTGGAAAGCAGGTTAGATCTAGACTGGAGTCAAGGTCTTCTTTCTTCTCATTGTCGATTCGATCCAAATTCCATGGCAAGTCCGTTGCCCTTTGTACATATCTACTGGACGTGCGCAACGAACTATTTCCGTTCTTATGAAGCAAGTCGCTGATGTGCTTCTCAACTTTGGGATTGAACTGATCTACCTTTTCTCCTTCGTCAAACGGTGGGAGCAATAGATTATCGTATTGAATTTGGACACCTTGTTCATGCTTCAATATGTACTTGCCAATTTCATGAGCGGACATTTGATCATATCCATCGCAGCGTGCTTCGACTATTTCGAGAGAAGAAAGATAGCGAATGTCTGTGCATTTAGTCATGTTCAGAAACCTTACAACATGCTGCACACATGCAGAATCGCATTGACGAATCAGGCGAAAGATTTGATATGCGTTAACAGCGTCATTTAGGTGAACAGTGCTGTGAATATGAGTTTCGTATCTTCCGTCACTTGAACGTTGGACAAACCTGCTGCTCAGAAACTTCAAATCATTATCCTCGGATCTGTTGTACGCAAACATATAACAAGCCGTACAAACCAGGACAAAAGCAAAGAGTGAAGACTTCATTGTTGGATATTAACCGAAGCTTGCCACAGAAACTCTTCCGAAACCAGAACCCGGCCGACTCACGAAACTAAGAACGCAGAGTAAGTTTTCGTCGAGAACGTGTCTCAGCAAAAGCTGCGAAGTAGCCTTCTGTGATGTTCGTGGGCAATTGAAGTGCAGCAAGTGAGGTAGAGCCAAAAGACCAGAGAGACCAGTACAAAGGTGTGAGTCTTCTCTGGCTGTTAGAACATGCTTATCTGGCAAACGGGTGCTGCTTTCGAAGAGCAGGACAGGGAGGCAGACTCGCATTTTTTTCGAGCGGCTTAAAGGAGAGGTTTAGAAGTGTTATGATACTGTTTGTTGACGTGCATTGCACTTATCTCGAACTGAGCTCGAAATTTGAAAAGCTTTGTCATGTAATACGCGTTTCATTCGCTGTTGAGGTCCAGGTATCTTGCCTTTAGAGATGTATGCTTTCGATTGTAGCATTTGAAAGTGGCCAGGGCAGAAAACAGCAGTCAAACCACTGATGTTTGCCTGTTTCGCCTGAACGGAAGCCGCCCAGGAGAATTGACATGAGCGAAATCCAGTTATTAAACACACCACGTGAAGTTCTGACAGGTCATCTATATCGGACAGGATACACAGCGACCATATTTGACGGTGACTTGCCGTCGCACATACCAAGCGGGATAAATATTGAAAGAATGCCGGTTTCTCTAAGAGCTGTTATGCTCAAGAAGTTCAAAAACAGTAATAAGTGAGCAACAAGTCAAAGAATTATGTCGACACTCGCTAATCTACCAAAGTGTGAACATCTCTGTTTCATGGTTTAGCGAAGGAAGCGAAGCTATCCTATCTTCCAGAGGGCGGTGTGCAGCACGTTCACAAAAATGAGCTGCTAAATGATCATCATGAAGGCATCGTATGGGTGCGAAAGCTGTTGCGAAGCAGAGTTGGTATCGGCGGAGATTGAATTGTGAGAGAGAGGACTGAGCTCTGCTGCCAGGGAAGCCACACGGGAGATTGCTCAGCACGCATTACTGAACTACACGAACTGTAAGCCGTGGTTGGCGGTTTTGAGTCAAAACCATCAAATTTTGATGGTTTTCCCTGGACGCTTGCCCCGGAGGCAATCTCGAATCATAGTGGCAATTCTCATCTGTCCTCTCGCGTCAACACTGGAACCATTGCAAAGCAACTCAATCCGCGCGAAGCTCACAGAAGTTAAAGAGTGGCCGACGTCTTCACGCACTTCCTGTACAACAGAGCCATCCTCGTAAGAGCCGCAGAAAACGAACTCGGTAACGTTTAAAGCCAGCGACAGCGAACTTTCGGCAAACCCGTGGCACACGACAAGCTCAAATGTCGTACGCATTCGCGTTAACACCGTCCTTTGTGCCATCAGCAGCACGTCATGCCTTGAGAGCAAGTTGCTGGAAAGGTCGAAAAGTATTCGGCGTTCCACCACGAAGGATGGTGCGGTTACATACGGCTTGCGTTGCTCTCAGCAAGCAACCAGATGCTTCGGAGGAGGAGGAACAGCTCGACGAGAACGCTATGAGAGCAGCCGAAATTCACGAAGTTTTAACAGGCTTGGAGGACTTCAAGAATCGTATTATAGAAGGTGCGTTCATTATTTCATCTTAACCGTTGATAGGTATCATACATAACACAACCTTTACTGACACTGTGTCTGTTCTTTCTCGTTAACCACAGATGCGACGAGGTTGGCGAAAAAGGTAAGAGCACCGAAAAAACAGCTGGAAGCTGCCCTGGCGTCACATCCAGATATCATAAAGATAGATGGACACATAGCAGAGCTAAAAGAAGAGCTCAAAATCTTGGGAGATCGATAAACCTTTAATTGATCAACACGATAGCTTTAGGCCTTTGACATACGTCATGGGCCAGGGGGGTACACCTTGTGCGTACAGCTTGGTCTAGGATGCCACACAACGAGGCACAAGCAGCCTATTGCCATAAAGACCGAGCACTTTTGAAATTTTATATCTCTCCCCGAGCGATCACGCGTGCCTTTGCCTCTTCTCTTGCCCACTCATCAGCGGACATTCCCGGTCGAGAGTTAAGTCCCACCCCAAGAATTACTGCCGCAAGAAAGAGCGTGCCGAGGTACGGAATTTCCCAGTCGAAAAGCTTTCTGCGCTCTCCTGGCTTTCGAATCGCCTCCCCGAATAATCGACCTCCAGGCTCGTTTATTTCGGTCTCCGCGAAGGGTCCTGCGCGACAGCATTGTTTACAAGTTTATCGCAGCACTGTGTCAGTACGGTCGCAAATGTTATCCTTCGCCCACGAATTTGAATAGAGGACTGCGATAACATCTTTCGAATGACGAGTGCAGTTCAAGTTCTTCGAGTGATGCCGCTGACGGCTCTTGAGATGAGCTTTTCGAATCGTTCATCGTTTCGCTGTTCGGAAGTGTCAATCTCCCCTAGAATGCTTTGAACTTACCAAGTCCGCCGCCACCACCGCCTCCGCGAGCCGACCGAGATGAATGGAAGGCCCTAGCCAATGCTCGCATTCTTAAAGCCATATCGACCTGGTTGGTCGATCAACGAAACTTCAATCGCGACACAACTGTCAACAGAAGCAGAGAAGCTTGAGGATGCTCGCTGAAGCTACAAATGAAGAGTTCTGGGAGCTTCATGCCATGGTATTGCGACAGCAAGCCCTTGCAAATTATTCGATTATAGAGAAAGTTTTTGAAAGAAAAATGGACCGTGGCGTGACGAATCACTTGCCACAACTTTTGTTTTGACAAGATCCCGTCGTACAGCGTCCTTCTCACCTGTTTTAGTAATCATCATCATCATCATCATCATCTTTCTAGGCCTACATGGGACTCTGTTGCTTACTACGGAGAAAATACGGATGGATGAATTCCTTCACTGAAGTACTGAAGGTATGAACTAAGAGGTATGGCGCTACAGCTTGAAGAAAACTACATAGCCAGCTTGGAAGGAGGTGGCGGAGGATTGGGAGCCGGGCGATGCGGTGCCCTCCTGCCATCCTGCTGCCATGGCACCACACCGAGCACATTCCTTGCAATTCGTTTTGCTGCAATTTCAAGATGAATTGTTGAGTGGGACCTAGAGTTCTTAACGCACAAGCTTCTTGAGACCATATCTCTTATACTCGATGACGCTAGGAGGATGGCTTGCGATAAAGATGAAAGTAGTCCTTTTTGTAGAACTGTGTGTTACACAGTGTATATTCAGCACTATTCCAAGCACCATGATGATGATGATGATGATGGTCATCATCATCATATAGAATCTATCTCATTTGGAATAGATCCAAAACGCGTGATTATGGCCCTTGCAGCTGTTTCAAAATTTCGTTCCGGCTTCCACATGAGCTGAAAGACGTTCCAGAGATCAAGATCTAGACATGATAGCTCGGGATGAAGCATAAAATCAGCGGCCCTTGAACAAATTGCTGACACATTATCAACCTCGAATTCCTCCTCTGTGCCTAAACTTGACTTGGTCTCGTCTTGAACCAACCGCCTTTCCAGATATACTGGCCTGGAGTGCATGTGATCGGCACCTCGAGCTCCCAAGACAGAGCTCAAGTAATGCATGCCCTTGCCATTACTTGTTCGCAATTCGTTAGAACTCTTCTCTTGACAGATTCGAAGTGCTCGGTCGAGCAGAGGCCGCTAAAATTCTTGTCCTTCTGTGAACGAAAAGTGTTTCGAAACTGCGAAGAAAACGCGAAAGTTACGATGAGGAGTCGTGTACAAAGGTGATCCACCTTCCTCCGATGGAGCTTCGGCTAGCAATACGCAGGGCGTTTGCTGTGGAGCAGGTTTCTTAACTAAGTCTTCAGGAGACAACGCGTTTAAATAGAAGATTAAGGCGATTCAATACAGCTGGAGGACACATCTCGGCGCGTTGAACGAAGATCCATTCCCCGTGTTCAACAGCCTTCAAAAGCTCACTTTTTCTCCACTCATGGCAAGTGAGTTTCCAAATTGCTGTCCAGAAACCATTCTCCATACTTCAGCATTATGCGACGCCATGTTATCTAGAGTCACCATAGCAGCCTCATTGCTTTGCAACAAAAAACGTGCGTCCCGAACAAAAGCATCGGCCTCCAAGGCGAACTATGTCACCGACCTTTTGTAAGTGTTGCGAGGCACGTCAATGTGGTCTGCGGATCTGTGACATATTGCATTCATCGAACGATAGCGATATTTGTGCTCGCACTACCAAACCTGACCGCATACCTGTTTAACCAAAGTATCGATCCAGACCCACAGAGGATCCGACCATTACACGAAGAAGCTCTTCAGCCATTACCGTGTCTTGTAACATATACTGAGCTTCACCGTGTTGAGAGTACCCGCCAATCAAGGTTTCAGCATCTACAAGGGAAGCTACGTGAAAGGTTCTGATCTTCTTCCTACATGCCATACCAACAAACTGGACCAATCTCTTTCCATCTTCATCAGCAGAAATGTTCGTACCGGATAGTAACACAACCAGCCATCTTTCTTGTACCGCTATCGCCATTGTCTGCAGTGGTCGAAGCAGTGAGCTATGTAATACTCCACTGAGCGGTTCTCAGGTCCTAAAGAAGTATGTATTACCGATTTGGTCCAAGTACCCCAATGGATTTATCCACAGCTTTCAAAGACGCCGCTCGAGCTTCGCCGTGCCAGTCAAAGCCAAAGAATTCCTTGTACATTTCCTCTGCCACTTCACGCATTTTTCCTTCTATCAGGCCTTGCAGCACTGAGACATAAACTGACATGCGGATGTACTCCTTCGACTCAAGGAGAGTTTTATCAGAGTCTAAGTCTTGAGATCGAAACGAGCGCGTGCTACAAAGCACATCACACCATCTCAGAGAATCTCTGAGGGTGAAATCTGTTAGGCTCTCAGATGCGATTTGATCGTCTTCTCTCATCAGAGCCAAGGCCTTCACAATATTTTTCGACACGTAGTCTGGACTCCTATCGTACATGAAGACGGTTCGAGGGTGATCCAAAACCGAATTTAGACCTTCCAGAAGAACTGGTGAGGCAAGGTTAAGTTCATCCAACAAAAGCCATGAGCCTTGCAAAACAATGTTAAGAGTTAAGAATATTCTATCCGTCACAAACTTGAGCCATCTGCAGAGACGAATGGTTGGCTTTCTGGAACAGATTCTTCTTCTCTTTTCCTTCTGTACTCTTCGAGTGCCAGCTCAAGAGGGTCGTCTTCTGGTACCAAACCCAGGATTCTGAGGACCAAGGCGACCGGAGAAAATCTTCCTGCGAGTGGTGACATAAAGAATAGGCATAACAGTTTCCAAACGCTTGCGGCTCTACGCAGTACTCTTGCAATGTAAGCAACCGGACCTGTCTTAACAGCCAGCCACATTGTGGCCTCGTGCTTGAAGGCACTTAAGCTATATCCCAAGCCGAACAAAGCGTCGAATAGCATGTGAAGATTGCGAAGTATGTCTTCTACCATTGAGGATACCCTTGCAAATCTCGCCATTGCGTCGTGCATGCCTGTCATAACCATCTCCGACGTTTGCCGAGCGCCGTCAAGTACCTGTCCCGCCGAAACCTGCTGACGACTGCCAAAGTTGTAGGTAGGATTCCCTGTGAAATTCCCGCCGTAACCACCAAACGCAGAACCATAACCACTACCATAGGATCCAAACCCACCCCCGTATCCGCCAAAGTAAGAACCACCATAGTTAGTATTGTACGGAGCGAAGTATGGGTTGGAATACGCTCCGCCGTATGATTGATACGGAAAAGTACTCGCTTGAGGGTCGGGGAACGAATTGGTCGGAGCCTCAGTTGCTAGTCTAGAGTTCTGATTTGCCTGTGTTGCTCTTGTCCCACTTCCGGCACCAGAAGCATTACCTCGCGGAGGAGAAGAAAGAGCTCCTTCGTTGTTCGCACCCGCCTCAGCCAATGTGGCTGCGTGGGAGCCTCCGCTCATCTTGGCTGGCTATAGATACACCCGCGTCCGTTATGTGGCTGTCAGAAATATGGAATATTTGTGGCGGAAGAGAGCGCAAGGAATAAGTTGCGAACGAGCGAGTCCCAGGAGACCACTGGGTATCTCTACTTTCGGCGGTCAAACGGATAAGAGAGAAACGTCGAGAGTGAAATTGGCTTTTTGGTGTTCGTAGGAAACCTGTTTCTGATCGCCAGTGCGTGGCGGTCTTTTGCTCCAATTCGTTCAGAGCACTAAACGACGTGGTAAAACGTTCCCTGCGCTGTTTGCGTTGAACACTTGAAACTTCGAACGATGACAATTGCGACTTGCGAGTGGCATCTTGCGAGGTTGCGTGAAAGCATCCAAAACAAAATGGCGAGCTGTACATTTGCTAATTTGTTTTCAGCGAGACATTTTGTTATTGGTGCCATGTCACGGCAGCCATCGCCACTCTGTCGTAGACCTTGCCAGTCGCAGGCTGCCAGCTTTGCATGTTTGGTACTGTACCAGTCTACACCGGACATGTAGCACAGTGGTTTTGAGGTAAGACACTCTTCCACTTTCAATATCATTTGAGTGCAAATCCTTGCAACTCGATAGCGAGCTCGAGTTGTGATCCCAAGTGTCCACTGAAAGTGGTTCTTGATTTCAAGAGCTATCAAAGGAAACAATTTAGCCTACCGAGCAGGACAGAAAAGCAAGAAGCAAGGCAGATCGCAGAAGTCGAGTTTTCAAAATGGGCTATTCGTTGTGCGTTAGAGATTCAATGATGATAGCTCATTCGTTTACCGGGAAGGAGTTTGGCCCGGCCCAGAAGGTATGTCACATAGTATTCATTCGCGGACATAATTCATGCCCACAAGCGAGTTAAACGTGATCGAAGGAAGCTGAAGCTAACCAATGGAGCAATGCGATGGTGGTCGCTCACAAAACAGATGCACGGCGCGACATACATAGTGGATTGCGAGTTCATTACCGACAAGTTAGAGAAGCATCTCAACTGGGTGGTAGACATAGGTGAAGCAAGCACTGTATTGAAAGAGGTTTTGTCCGAGTTCAACTACAAGAATCTGGACGAATTGGACCAGTTCAAGGAGCAAAACACGACGACAGAGTTCATGTGTAGACAAGTGTTTGACCGCGTCGCAGATCGATTCAGGGGTAGATTCGTGGGTGCGATTCGAATCAAAATGGAGGAATCGCACGTGGCGTGGGCAAGCTATACCGGTGTGGTAGAATGACGTGCGTTTTTAATCAGGTTCAGATACATACACTCTCGCCAACATAGCGTCGACCACAACCTTTGCACCCATCGAATCGACGTCGGAAGCTGCGATCGAAAATAGTGATCAACGAGTTCACAACACGTCGATGAGTTATTGATTGACAGAGATACTACTCACTGGTCATAGATGTGCACCGCAACATGATTCGTTAAGAGTGCATGATCAGAGCTGAAAAAGAGATAGATTACTCATCGCCGCCATCCTTGTTCTCCTTCAAGTACTCCAACAGGAACTCATAACCAGGAGAACTTTCTCCAAACTCCTTAATGACACAGCTAGTGGTACCAACGACCTTGGTAGCATTACCCTCCTCATCAATCTTACAGAGTCCAGCCCACTCTCCCAGCTGCTTCTTATCCGGCACGCGCACAAGCGCCACCTCGTGCGCTGCGCAAAGCGCCTCGATAAGGCGGGTGTAACGAGGCTCGTCACAGTCGGAGGCAAGAATGCACAACTGAGCCTGACCACGATCCAAAGCCTTGGCAACTTCGTTCAAGCCACGCACCAGGCCGTCGTGAACAAGAGACTTCTTGAGCACTTCCTGCAGCGCTTTGAGGATGTCCATTTCTCCGACATCCTCGGGAACGGCGTCGACTGGAACGTCACCGTCAGACATGATGATTCAGAGGCGTTTGCTTTCGGAGAGTGCGAACAAAAAAAAAGGTTGTCACCGAGCGCGGTTCCTCCAACCTGAAGAGCTGTTTCACGAGCACAGCATGGACGGGGCGAAGGGGAGCGCGCTGCTCATGGGCATCGTGGCACGAGGGTGCTCGCACTTGTCCATCGGTGGGGACGCAATGCGCCGGCGCGGTCGCCGTCGGCGGACCGCAACGTGTGCACGCTGGCACTCACGAGCATGACAGCAACCCTTTACAGAAGCTACAAGCACTTTCGATCTACAGTGAGTACGAGATTGTCGCGCGTCACAGGCGGCGAGACGCCCACGAGACCATGTCCTCCATCACCATGTCCCTCTTCTCCGCCAGCAGGTCATGCACACTGCCGTCATACAAGCGCACAGTCTTATCACGACTTCCAATTCGGTCATGAAAGTCAATCGTTCCCTTCGCATTCGTGACGCGGTCCATTCTAGAATGCGCCACGAACACCGGCACTCGGAATCGTTCCGCCTCGCTCATGATTTTCTCACAGCTCTTCAGAACCTCGTATCCGACGCGCGCGCGCACGGGACTGCGGACAACCAACGGGTCGTCTCGGACGTCATAGCCATCTTGATCGGTCTTCTTCGCACGCCGTCGCCTGCGGTCAAACTTGAGACGTTGCACCGGCAGCAACGGCGCAAGCGTGCCAATCAACGGCGCAAACAGTTTCAAAATCGGTTTCGGGTACACGCGAACTGCGGGCGCCGTGAGCATGACGCCTCTAAACGTGCCGCACGGCGCGTCTCTGGCCAGGTGAATTGCCACGGCACCGCCCAACGAATGCGCCAGTATGAAGCTGGGAAGCGAGCCCAGTCGTCGCGGTAGTCGTTGTTTGGCGTGTTGAATGGTGTGTCGCGCATCATCCACGTAATGTTGCATGGACGAAGTATACGCTCTGTACCCATCGGAACGTCCATGACCATGGAAATCATGCGCGATCACCACGTAGCCCGCCTGCACCCACGCCCTTGCCACACGCGTATACTTGTTGGAATGATCATTCAAGCCGTGTATGATGTAAATAATACCTCGTTCTCTTCTTCTCGGTGCCCACAGACGACGCCACCACGACCGACTCTGTTGATGTGGTCTCCAGGTCTGCACGAAAATTCGTTGTCCGCGCGAATTCAACACATAGTACGCATTATGATCAGCCCACTCGTCCACGCGCCAACCCACAGTCGCATGGCGCGCGTGCGCACGAGGCTGTGGAAGAGGACAAGCCAACACACCCGGCGGCGGCGAAGGTCGAGTAGCAACCGGTGTGGGTAACAACGGCTGCGTGAAAGACGGTGCCCGTCCAGAAGGAACGCGATGTCCCGTGGGAAACAACCAACTAAGCGCCGCCTCCATGACAAGCTTCTTCTCCGCGCGCGCGACGCCCTCGCGACGCCTCGCCACCACAGCGCCGAAACGAACGAAACGCGCTCGCGGGGGCCACGGCGGCGCTTTGTACGCTTGTATGTGGCGGTCGAGCGCGTCGAGCTGCGCGCCACAGTTGGGCGCTCACAGTGGCTAACTCATCTCCCCTCACGCGCTGGGCTGTGTTCCCGTTTTGGGAAGTTGCGGCGCGAATGCGCCCGCCGTGGCGGCGGAGTGTTGCGTCGACGCGACGTTTTGGGCCAATGGAAACGCGCGATCTGTTGGATTTGGTGCGACGATACCGCCTTGTACTGGCACGTGTGCGCCGCACACGTGTGCGCGGTGAGCGCTCAGCGATCTCCGCGCTTCGCTGATGACAGAGACGTGACGCTGCGGCGAAGGTCGGTACGATCGATTCGATGTGCGCCACGGCGTTCCTCGTTCCGTCCGTCGCTTTGCTGCGTCCGCCACCGCTGCGGCGTCGTCATGGCCCAGTCGCGCGCAATGAACGACGTGTCTGCGTTTTCAAATGTGTGGCGTCGACGTTTGAGCAAGCCGTTCGCAACGGGTATGTCGCACACTTTGGAAGAACTCTACACATCAAGTCCGACCTCTCCGTAGTGGAAAGTGAGAGCCTCAGTATTCCGCACCATTTTCTTCCACATTTGCAGCGTATAAGCACCTCAATTGTTCATTCTCTGCCACAGCAGCATGTCCTGGCCGTGTATGTTCGCGGATCGATTACAACGGCTCACTTTTTCGAAGACGGCAGATCGGATTTAGATCTGGTTGTCGTCACGAAGCACACACTTTCGCTCCCCGCACGCACAGCATTAAAGAGACGCATAAAGGCTATAGCTGCACAATGGAAACCTTCCGTTCCCGTCGATTTGAGATGTGTACAATCTTCTTCCATTTCTCCCAGCCTGGCAGTCATTCTCCGCTACTACTCACTACCCTTGTATACATCATCTCAATGTGACCCCGTTCCAGATCATCCAAATCTCAACTTTATCAGCGCTGCGATCAACATCAGAGACGATCAACGAAAGTGCATGGCACTGTTTGCTCAGTCAAATCAGCGCAACAACTTCACGCCTCTAGCACTTCAGGCTGTGCAGTGGTTATGCAAGCGATGTCTGCGATCTCTTACAGAACTTGCAGTCTCGAAAACAAGAACGCATGCTCGAGATTTGGTACCTTGTTTCAAGCTTTGTTGTAGCGCGTATCCCGAACACACTCGTCTGCTCTTGACTGCCTTACAGCTCGCGTGCGCCCATCAAAGCAATGAATTTGTTGGTTTGGGTCATCAACACATTCTTCAAGTCGGCCTGCACACTGTTCAAGACCTCGTAGAGTTGGTGGAACACGTTTTCTTAACACACATGTATGGTTCCACAACGCATTCACCCACCTTGAATGATTTGCAAAACCCGATTGTGAGACCACCTTTACGGAACCGAGTACTCCAAGTGACGGAGCAAGCCCTTTCTGCCTTTCTCTTCCAAATAAAGAAATCGCCGAACGGTTATACCCCGTTTGCTAGATACACGTTACCGAAAACGTCTATTCGACAGTTTGGTCAAGTGGCAGAAAGAGCTGTTGTGAACAACGTTTCAGCGAATGAACTGGGCCTTTCACACTTTCTCATTGCTTGTGACGAACCGTTTATCGTTCGAGGCGTCATGGATGTTATGGAATCACACTCTGTTGTCACAAGTCTGGTACGGAATCACCTGACAGTGTCGTGTCGAATATCACCCACCAATGTGGTAACATTTTGTCGCAGTGAGCATCCATGGATTAAGGACAACTTATTCACTCCCTCGAGCGTTCTGCATTCTGTTTCAACCACGGAAGCGATTCGACGGCTGCAGAAAGACTGCACTCTAGCACCTCTGGTGTACAAGGATTCCGTTCGAGAGCATCTGTACATCCAGACAGATGCATTCACATCCGAGACGTTGTTCGAATTGGAAAGTGTTCAGAATGTGCAAGTGTGTCAAAAGGAAAGAATATGGATTAGCACGCATGGCACAGTGTCTAGTCTACATTACGACGCATCGCACTCCGCACTTGTTCAGTTGTGCGGAAGCAAAAGAATGCTTTTCTTTCCTTCGGAGTGCTTAGATAGACTTGGAATATATCCGCTAGGTCACCCTCTTCATCGACGCGCGCGCGTGAACCTTGATCACAGCACGTCCATAATCTTCCGACGGTTTTGGGCAGAATGTTCCTCGCTCGCTGTGGAGGCTTGTGTTAGTGCAGGTGATTTAATTGTGTTCCCACCGAATTGGTCGCACTACACCGAGAGCGCTGCTTCAAGAGGAGAGGAGCTTTCTGTTTCGCACACGTTGAGATACACTTGTCGCACGCATTCGCCCATGTCTTCGTAGCAAGAGAACTGATGTTTCAGGGCACGTCAAGATCCACCTTGGCGTTGAAGAACGGCTGCATTACACAAAAGGTGCTGTCGTAGGGATTGAAAACTTGCAGGGAGGCTCGCGACAAACGTTTGGGGGCCCAGTAGTGGTGAACGTTCAGCCCAGTGGCGTTTCTCAAAGAAAAGAAAGGAGTTGGCGCTTTGGCTAATAAAAGAAGTGCTCCCACCTCGCGCTGTAAACACGCACAGAATTTTTTTTCACAATTATTACATCCTTGCGCATATGCTTCATTCAATGTACCCTTGTCCGCATCGTCGAGTGTGGAAAGTGCTCCCGTTATACCTCTCCAGAATCGAAAGCCCAGGAACTTCGTCGCTCGCAAACGTGACTCGGTTCTACAGAAGCATGGTAATAATCATGTAGTCTAAAATTAGTGTCTGTTGTCAGCTTTTTACGTTTTGTAAAACCGTTGAGCGGCGTTGAGCATTGCTCACCCACCTCGCCCTGCTGTTACATAACCAGGATATGTAGGGATGCTCCAAGCGAGTGGTGTTCTTTCGCGGTCGTCACTGTGCGCTTTCCAGCCAAGACCTGCGCTTTTCGGGGATGATCCCTCACAGGACGAGACTGGATCGATGAGTGCGACTTACCGGTCCAGCAAACGTGTCTATATTTAGACCTATGATTTCTTCGTGAGCTCGAAAAATCTCAGGGACAAGAAGCTTTGCTGGTCGCTAACTATCCAGTTGACCATGTCATTATTCTTCCAATCAGAATTCGCTGAAGTACAATCGTGGATATGTACATACTGCGTTATTTCCCAGAATTCTAAAATGTGTTTTCTTTAAACAACCTTTACATGGAAAACGGGATATTGGACATATTTGTGACATGTTGGATTCCGAATACCTCGTCTCTCTCGTGTTCGTTTTGTCACTGGCGCTACAAATTAGTACGGCGGCTGTTCTTTTTGTAACATCAACAACTGCATTTAGGGCGCCTCCCTTGTTAATGACAAGCTTTGGTTCTTGCCACTCTTCTGTTTTGGTGACAATAGTGTTCATTTCGTGGTGCTAAACGTCTCCAACCACATTCGAAATGAAAAACTACATCATCGGAAGCTCAGACATAGATAGATTGGCAAGACTTCTCCCATCCAGAACATGTTCAAAGCAGATAGTACGAAACTTTAACTCATTAGTTTTGATGTTCTACATGCCTCGCATTCATTCGTGTCAATGTAAACTAAGCCATCTAAAAAATGGTTTCATAGTGCGAAGGGGTTTGACGATAGATTGTTGAAAAGCCCCCCTTTCGTCTTCAGTCCACTTTTACGACGAACGAATACCCACACCAACCAAAAACTTCAGCAAGTGCCAGAGTTGACCCACGAGCATTTCCCTTTCTGGTATGAAAACCTGAAAAGATGTTTACGTTCGTGTATTCACTACTAATGGCTTCCTTCCCAGTTGTCTGCCAATTGATTCCGACCACGATGACGACAATGCTATTGCTGTCTTGGTAATCCGTAATCGGGAGGCCTACCTATGTCTTTGATGACACTTTCTTAGGCTAATATTTAATGGGGTGTCACGTTCTCGAAGAATCTAATGAACTGAATTGAACTGACCCGTAAGGTGCACGCAAAAGAGACGAATTTTGAGAAATTAAGGAGACTAACCGAGAGATAGCTAGCTTTTAACATTAGACCAATGAGAGAGTGGTATGAAGGAACCATTAGCTAGGCCTGAAAGCATTTGATGCCTAAACGATACGAATTGGGAACCGTCTATGACATAAAAAGGTGCTAATCTTTCCCTAGATCGGTGCCTCATATGACGGTACCAAACTTGTGTCTTGGATAGGTCCAGACTCTTGTATTTCGGATGCTGGGAGATAAACTTTCTGCCAGGTCGAGAAAAAAATCCTGAGTTGACTATGTCAATCTCTCGTAAAGTGTAGAGATTGGCACAAGAACGGAATTGGAACTTACATTCAAGAAACATATATCACATGAGTTGATCGAATGACACGGTGCGTAGGCACCAAATGGTTTCAGGAGAAACCCCTTGCCAAAACTTGAGCACGATGTGAATTCCTCGCGAACCATGAGTCTCCAGCAGGAGCGAGGAAAACAAACTCCCCGAACGAGTGCAAGACAAGAACTCCCCAATCGTCGTCTTCCACAACATCACCATTTATTGCCTCCATTTTGGTCTCAATCAACAATGGGAACTGAACGTAAACCATTGACTCTACAAGCACCACTCATTTCATTCATAATGGCAATCCGAAGCATAAAAGTTGTGGTAAGCTTGCGTGACCTGAACGTTGGGGCTAGACTTTGACAAAAGATGTTGCGAACAAGAATCCTGCCTCGATGTGAAACTCGGTGTTTCAATGTGATTGTGCCTCTCTTCCTCTTTTATGTGGTTTTCAGTTCCATGTTCCGAGACTGTAGGAGTACCATCCTGCGAGGTAAGCGCCTCTGACAAAGAAGGTCAAAATCTTTGATGGCCAATGTCACATCATGTGATTCCGCCGCGAGTCATGTTTTGGAACAAGCAGAGAGCCCGATACTACTGGCAAAAGTTCGCCATAACTATTGTTCTATTGTGTCTTTGAGCATCATGGAATGCCAACGTAATCTTCAGAAGTGCTTGTGAAAGGCCGCCAACGGGCTGCCGAATATGAGTGGCTGTGCAACGAATGAGTAACAATGGGGAAGACGAAATAATGAGGATGGTTTATTTGACGGCGTAAGGCGTTTCGTGTTCTCAAGCACCGCTCCCTGCCAACTGGATGCCAGATGCGTGCACTATACTACGGTCGGACAAAGCAGGATTTGAGACTGACTCTCTCGAAGCGCCGAAGAGCACTACTGTGTGCTCGGAATAAATCGAAATGACATGCTGAAGACACAAGCGCGCAGAACAGTGCGAACTTTAATGGGGTGTATTTTAGCGGTGCACTCCAGAAGCTTGAAACACACGATAGAAGTATCGTTGTACAAAAATTTATGGTGGTCGCGGCAGTCTCAAGACCGAAAGTGGCTTCGATTATACAGACTAATGGCGGGTGACGTGTTAACGCAGAAAAAGATCACGACGAGAGCTGTCTCCCACAGCCATGCAAAATCAATGCAGGCGGAGACTTCCGCTGAACGTGTAGTGGGCACTTGTTACGCTGAGGTTAGAAATGGCACGGATTCATTTGGAGGCATCTCCGGAGCGGCTGCTATGGGCGAGACGAACGGAGATACACGGGGGGGCATTGCGGAGATGCAGGCGGGAACGCGAACAAAAGTTTTGGCGTGGATGGTTGCCGGACATGTCTCGGCAATTGGAAACTGGCGCATATGCCGTATGATGAGGTGCCCGTGGAAAAAAGTGATTGCATATTTTAGTGGTGACACGAGGTGACGCACGGGGGCGGTTGTGCATGCTCGACTTCGCCAGGCACGCCCGACAATGAGTTGTACCATCTCGCCGCGGAATCTACTTGGCAGCTCCAGCTGAGCCGCTGAAAAACTTTTCTCACGCTGTCCCTTAATTGGGCGCGCCCCATGTGCCGCGGAGCGCGCTTGAGCCGCAAGTTGCGCACAGCCGCACGCTCTTACCAAGCACCTGCTTCGCTGCGCACTACACGACGTCGAGCTGACCACGTAGTGCGCGTGAAAAAAAGGAGTCCAAAAGTGATGTCATGGCGAAGATACGCCAACGGCGGTTGTAGCCGAGGCGAAAGTACAGTATGGTTCCATGACATCATAGGTAGGGGGACAATGCCTTTCCAGCGTCGTGGCCTTTTGAAGCGTTGGAAAGATAGATAGATAAAAGAGTTCGTACCTTATCCCTGCTGATGCAAAGTGCAGTGTTGCAGAGCAATGAGGCGTCACATCCATGCTATGAGGATCATGGTGATTCTACGCTTACACCAGCAGTTTTACTCCGACTCATGTGTTTGAGCATTCGTTGGCACGCAGTGCAGTGCGGCCCGCCTGGCAGCGCCGGTGGAAGCACACGAGAAAACAGCAAGAATCTCATGAGTCTGTGCGTGGGCACTGCTGCGCGTGAACAAATAGCGCACAATGTTTTTTCCTTGTGGCAGGGAGTGGGAAGGGTTACGACGGAAGGCGGAGCATTCCATGTGCGCAGCGCGATTTACCGAACGCGTTGCGGCGGGGGGGGG
>JASCIV010000263.1:0-27991 GCA_030374735.1 Gracilaria caudata
CGGGAACCCTTTTTGGGGGAAGGGCGGCCCGGCCCCCCCCCCCCCCCACTTCCGCGAGGCGGTGAGCGACGCGATGCACGCGCGCGCGGTGCCAACTTTGGATGTGCGGCGCGCTTCATGAGGCGCGCGCGATCGCGCGCCAAACAGCCGTGCCGCGTACGGCTGTAGCTCGCCAAACATCCGCGTGCGCGCGCCGCCGCCGCCTTTGTCGCTCGCTGCCGCTGCACGCCGTCGACCGCTCGCCTCGCCGCCGTTCATCATCCCCGCCCGCGTGCTAATCGCCGCGCGCCGCTGCTCTTCCGCTCCGCTGCTGCCCCGTGGAGCGAATCGGCCATGGTGCGCTGCGCCACCATCGAGCTGTGCTGCTGCGCGCTACGTCGCTCCTGCTGCGCCACATGCTACGCCGTCACCGCCGTCACGCCGCCGCCGCGCGTCGCCATTGCGTGCGAAGCGCGCCCCTCGCGCGCGCGCTGTCGCTCCGCGCATGCGCCACGCGCCACGGGCGCGGCGGCGCAGCTGCGACGCGTGCTGAGCGCGGACGAGGCGCGCGAGCTGCGACGGCGACAGCGCCGACAGGAGCGCTGTGCGCGTGACACGGAGGAGCGGCGCGCGCGATGTGCACCACGGTCGGTGGGGGAGCAGAGCGTGTGTCGACGGCGCAGTAGCACGCACCGGCAGCGTGACGCTTCGCCGGGCGATGCGGCGCGCCATCAGGGCGGCAGACGGTGCCGTCGTCACCGATCGGCGGGCGATGAGGCGCGTGAGTGCGATGAGCGCGTCGTGCGCTCAAGGTCGGTGGCGTCGCCGAGAGATCTGTCGCCGCGGAGGGCGCACTGCGATGGCTGTGCACATCGCAAACGCCACCGATCGGTGGGCGCGGAGCGTGTGCCTCATGATGGGCGGCGCGTGCGGGGCAGCGCGACGGACTCGCCGAGATGCCAGTCGTCGAGGAAGGAGCATCGTGACGGACATAGCCACCATCGCCATCGCCATCGCCGCCGATCCGTGGGCGCAGAGTGTGGTCGCGGTGAACGGCGATCGGCGCGGGCAGAGGATGATGGCGTCGGCTATGAACACAACATCCTGTACAGCATCTATGGTTGGTCTGCTGCCTCGCCGAGAGGGGAACGCCGCGATGGCAGTAGCAGTCGTCGTCGCCGCCGATCCGTGGGTGCGGAGCGGTCTGCTGCCTCGCCGAGAGAGGAACGCCGCGATGGAAGCAGCAGTCGTCGCCGCCGCCGTCGGCACCGATCCGTGGGAGTGGAGCTTGAGAGAGACGATGTGCGGCCGGGTTGGGAAGATGATCGCCAGGACAGTGAACAAAGCACCCGAGCCTGGTCTGCTGCCTCACATAGAGAGGACCGTCGCGGTGGCAGTAGCAGTCGCCGTCGCCGCCGATCCGTGGGCGCGGAGCGTGAGGGAGACGATTGGCGGCCGGCTTGGGGCAATGAGCGCCAAGATAACGAACGAAGCTCGCTAGGCTGGTCTGCTGCCTCGTCGAGAGAGGAGTCCCGCGATGGCCACAGCCGCCGACGCCGACGCCGCCGCCGCAGCCGATCCGTGGGCGCGGAGGGTGACGAGGGCGATGGACAGTCGGCGTGGGGCGAGGAGTGCCATGATGACGAACAACAAAGCGTGCGAGGCTGGTCTGCGGCCTCATCGAGAAAGAAGCAGCGCGACGGCAACAAGCGCCGCCGACAGCGGTTCCCCGACTACAAGCGTGATGGTGGCGAGGAGCGCCCGGCTTGGGGTGAGGAGCGCAAGGACGATAAGCAGGACGCTCAAGCGTGGTCAGCAGCCTCGAAGAACGACGGGCGCGATGGCAACAGTGATGAACGCCACAACGACGATCATCACGTGCAGGGATGGGCCGCTGCTGCGCGCAGCGACGAGCACGCCGACGATCAACAGCGCAACGCTCGAGCCAGCGACGAGGAGCCACCCGCGCACAGCTCCTCCGAGCGCGTCCGTTCATGGGGCGCCAACGCCGAAGCCGATGCCGATGCCGATGCCGACGCCGACGACGGCACGGCGTCGCCGCGCGAGAAGGTCGGGGGGTGGCCGTCCGTGTGGGGCTCCGCCACCGACGACGTGGATGACGGCTACAAACACGAGTCGTCGTCCTCTTCACTTACGCCCTCCTCGCGCGGTCACACGTTACCGCCCACCCGCCACCCACACCGTCTGCGCAGCGCCGACCGCGCGCTGCTCTCCGCGCAGCACGCGCGTGGCGATCTGGAGCGCGGCCAGCGTTCGCGTCGGCGCAATCGCGACGACCACCACCATCACGACCACGACGATGACGAAGACGAAGACGACGACGACGACGCGCTGTCGCGCGCGGACGTGGGCGCGTACGGCTGCTCCGGGTTCGTGCTGGGCGCGTTGCTGGGCATCGTGCTGCTGCCGCTGGCGGTTGTGGCGCTGCTGCGGCGCGCGACGCGCGCGGGGACGGGGGGGCGGTGGAAGGGCGGGCAGCGTGTGATGGCGATGGCCGTGGGCTTCTTCTGCGGGCTGCTGCTGCAGGTGCTGGTGGTGGTGGTGGCGCTTGTGGTGAGCAAGTCGCGGCGCTGAGCGCTGACGGGGGCGGCGGAGAAGAAAGGTGAAGGAGACGTAAAGTTAGAGCGATAGCTTTTTTCTACATTGCCACTGTAAGGGCGTTCGGCAGCTCAGGATTCACGAAGCACTTGATCGTTTTTCGAACAAGTCGTCACTGCCAAGGCACTTTGTTCGCGCGCAACACCCGCGGCTCGCGCCTCGTCGAGTACGACGGTAGATACAAGCAGCGCCACTCGACGCCCCCGCTTTGACCATCGCCGCATTTCGGCTCCTCTCATCTCGCTCGCACTTCAGAAAGAAATGGTTCCAAAAGCATGAAAACACGAAAATGACGTTCATTTTTTATGGGCAGCCCTGAATAATATTCAATAATATTATTATTCTTCATACTATGGCCATTAATGGCATCTGTTCGGGTAATCAAACACAGCAAGTTGAGGCACGCTTGCGCTTCAAAGCACAGCTTTATACTCATAAAACAAAGCAACGTGCTCGTCACAACCATTTTGAATCCCTCTCAAACAGTATTTGTAGTAGACTCGAACAACTATGCAATGCATCCTGTCCAGTTTTCGAACACTCGCGTCAGCTGAGAGCTGCATCTCCCACCATGTCAGTATTTACAATGCTTCTAGAAGAAGTCTATGACGCTTTCTATGGCGAGTTGCAAAATCTTGTCATTCTGTTTCCCATTGTACTAACTTCTTCCTATGTCGCAAGCCTGATCGTGGATTTTCTTCTAGAAATGATGCAACCCGACTTCTGATGGCCTCTTCTCTTTTGCCATACGCGGCTGTGCGATATTTCGTTCTAGAAAGTGTTCCTTTGGTAACGGCGTCATCGCCGTTACATGCTCAAATCTTTAGCTTGTTCCTTGGAACACTCCGGGCTCGCACGCTCCCAAAACAAGCCAGAACTTTTCATGAATGAATGATGTACACCATACTGTGTAGTACTGCCGTAGCTTGTTTAGTTCGTAGCTATCATTGCCAACACAGATAAAAGCCTTGTTTTCCTCCCAAGCCTTTCGACGAGCACGGATAACTGTGCAGGAGTACATGTTCGTATGCGATACGTATCTCTGCCAAGAATATGTCCCAAGAAATTCGGTATGCCGTATCGGCACCGGCAAGTACGCAAATCAGCTTCTGTCGTGCAAGAACACAACACAATTCGTTATGCCTGTCAACGTTGGTGACTTGGGACTTTTCGACAACGATCCACTATTTGAAGTGTTTGCCTTCTACAATACGCTCTCCACTTCAAATACTCTACTCCCATCATTGGATGTTGCACCCGCGAATCCCCAACGTCTTGTCGGGTTGTGGTGCAAAGAACTATAAGGAGAGGCTGGGCCGCTTGGAAGCACCAACTCTCCACGTTTCCTGCACACCGTGCTTTACAGTCCTTGCATAGTTTTTAAGGATGCTTTTACGAAACGATGTCTCAACGGAAGGCAGAAGTTGGACTTCCACTTAGCAGTATGTTTTGTGGGTGATTAGAGATCAACAGTAACGTGAATTGAGCTGTATGATTAGAAATCTAAGTAGTATGGTAGCGGCACCCGCTGCAGTGGCGGTCACAGGAGGACACTCGTGACCGCCAAGTTTCAACAGAAGAAACATTCTCAACTTGTAGTGCCTTTAAAAGGAGTTCTCCCCGCGTGCCACAACTGCTCACCAGTTAGTATTGGCACAGCAATATCTTCAAAACCAACCCGTCAATCCCGGACCATGGGGGATAATAACACTGTGGCAATCAGGGCTCCGCATGTACAGCAAACGTTGTCGTTCCTGGATGCCTTTTTTCACCCTTATCCGAACTCCAATTTCGCCTTCCGTCTCTGGAATGGCATCATGTGGCAGAAGCCTGATGCCGACCCCGCCCGCTTTGTTATTGTACTCAACCATCCTGCTGCTCTTCGACGCATGTTTTTGCCTCCGTCAGATGCACGCATGGCCTTGGCATATGCTCTTGGAGACTTTGACATAGAAGGAGAGACTATGCAAGCGCTTGATCTGGGACGGCATATTACCGAGTCTTGGAAATGGTATGATGTAATCATTAATGGAATCCGTCTTTTGCGCCTGCCGTCCGATGATGGCAAGGGTTCAGATCATGAAGCCCGTCTGGAGGGAGCTCTCCATTCTGAAGATCGTGATAAGAAAGCCATCGAGTTTCACTACTCTATGTCCAACGAATTTTATTCATTGTGGTTGGACAAACGCATGGTGTATTCGTGTGCTTACTTCCACAATCGCACGGACGATATTGACACGGCGCAATACAATAAGCTTGAGTTGATCTGTCGCAAACTGCGGCTAAAGCAAGGCGAACGTCTCCTTGATGTCGGCTGTGGCTGGGGTTCATTAGTGATCCACGCTGTAACAAACTACGGTGTGACGGCCGTTGGTGTGACCATCAGCGAGAAACAAGCTGAATTCGCACAGGCTCGCATTCAAGAAGCCGGAATTGGTGATCGTTGCAAGATCGAAATTCTGGATTATCGTAAGGTGGATGAGTCCGAACCGTTTGACAAAATTGTGAGTGTGGGAATGATCGAGCACGTAGGTCGCAACAAGTTAAAGACTTACTTCGAAAAATGTTTCCGCTTACTGCGAAAAGGGGGGGTGTTCCTCAACCATGGCATCACGCTTTTGAAAACGAGATTCAAGAGCGTTGGCGAAGTGGAAAAAGCGTTCATTAACAAATACATCTTTCCAGACGGTGACCTTCAGCCGCTCCTATTCGTACTGCGGCACGCGGCCGAAGCCGGATTTGAGATTCGTGACGTGGATTGTCTGCGCGAGCATTACGCCCTGACGCTGAGCCGCTGGCTCTCAAGATTGGAGAATCATGAAGAGGAAGCGGTGAAGTTGATGGGGAGACAGACGTATCGCTTGTGGAAGATGTATCTGCTGTGCTCTGAGCATGGCTTTACCAAAGGACTGCATACCATTTATCAGACGCTACTGTACAAGGCAACCGACGACTTCAACACGCAACTTCCGTTGACCAGAACAGACTGGTATAAGTAGCGACCCATTGTCTGGCATGCAAGCAGTGTTTGCGGTTTGAAGAGGATTGTAGTTCGTAAAAGCAAGTCATTTTGTAACATTCAAATGAGAGCTAACCTTTGAGAAGCACGTAGCGTGTGAGCAAGGTTTGAGGGCTGTTCTCTTGAAATTAACGACAGAGCCCTTTCTTGCGTCATATGAATGACTCTTTAGGTTTTATCTGAGCTTTTGTTTCGATGAAACCTAATACTTCATGGATATGAACCGTGGCAAAGTCAAGGCGCAATCGGGAGAACATGATCCAGGATCTGTTCTCGTTTGCCAGCCATGTACGGCGGTCTGTGAACACCGAGTCCGGGATATACGTGTGCATGTCAGATCAGATGTGATCTACTTGGTTTGTTTTTGAGGAAAGAGAACTCTTAGTTTGATAAAACTTTTTGAAAAGTTATCTAATTTGAATTTGGTTTCAAACTTTTAAATGCAGATTTTAAATTTAAAATGAAACGATTGACGTGAGCTTTTCCGGCGGTCGTGTTTCAACACGCTTCTCCAAGCTGCATGTTATGGCCGCGAAACCCAGCAACCAATATACCTCTCTGAGGAATACTGATGGGATTCCCCATGAGAAGTTTTTGTCAACCCAAGAAGCTCATCTTTTTGCTTCACTGTCGACGATGATAATGTTGTAGCAGATGTATGCTTTTCACTTGCTGGGGCGTTCCATACGAGAGCATTCTAAGTCAGGACGGCTTCATGCATCAAAATTCTGGGCTTTCTCTTGGATATTACATTGTTGCTGCAACAAGTTTCAAGCGCAAGTTATTGTTGCTGACGAAGATGGAATTTTTCTGCCAGAATGCAGTAGCTGTCTCAAATCGAAAAGCTCTCGGGCTCAACACAATAGTGTTTGTCAAAGGAAATGGAGCTTTCAAAGGCATACGACAAAGAGCTTCTCAGCAATATCCACTGATCAGATTATCCTCCGACTCGGACATTCGTCCACATTCAGGAACTTTGGTGATAATAAAGGTCTAAGGGCGTCAACAGCAACCGGAATGTAGAAATGCATGGAACCAATCAAGGCGAATGTAGAATCGAATTTCAGCGCTGAAGTGAGCGTATCGAAGCTTGAGTGCTCCTCTGTACTGACAGGCGACGTGCACAATGTAGGAAACAACGAGACAGAATGCTCACCCATGATGACCGCCACCCAGCATCTTCTAAATATAGTCCTGTAGATGAAGCTTCATGAACGTGCTCCTATTAGCGTAGGAGCTTCTTGTTTCTACGAGTGCATGACAAGATGTTTCCCAACCTTGAGCTTCTGAGGCCCGAAACCCATCACACTGCAAAATACACGAAGAGACGTAAACCTCTAGCCCGTTTCAGCCATTGTGTGGTTGGTGAACACTGGTTACATTAACCCGAAGGTACTTCGCACATTTGAACTGTTTCTCCCAAAGACAAGGTGTTACCGCAAAGGTTAGGACCCATAACGCTTTCGTTACTTTCAGTGTTATCTAATGAGGGCATTTGCCCGTTTGATGCGAGAACTACCGAAGGTGGCCTTCCTAGCATCAGTGATCAAAAGGTTCAGGATAGGTACCAAGGTCCTTTGAAGCACGTAAACCGTCATTGATCGAGCTACTATCGCACATCATTCTCTTGGCGCTTGATTATGTACTGTATTTTGCTTTTTTTTTGTTGCAATCAACGATGCATGGTTTAAAAAGTGGATCAAAACTCGGTCCCAACGAGCAACCGTGTCCATCCTTCGGGGACCACACGGTGGACGGACTTCACATTATCACGCGACCTCATGATCACCTGCTCAATGATG
Organism: Gracilaria caudata; assembly: GCA_030374735.1. Classification (NCBI taxonomy): domain Eukaryota; phylum Rhodophyta; class Florideophyceae; order Gracilariales; family Gracilariaceae; genus Gracilaria; species Gracilaria caudata. The sequence goes on from JASCIV010000263.1 coordinate 7,420, forward strand.
CCTTTCGGGCCTCTTCACGTGCAGAGCGCCAATTGTTTTCCAATACAACGCTATCCCGTGGCTGAATCATACTCGTGTAGCAATCATATTGCTGGCCCAGTGCTTCTAACCAACAAAAACTCGAGTACCTACGACAAGGGGAGCAATTTCGTGTATGCATGGCTGTAGAGTGCATCAGGCGTGCAGGATCAGGGGATGCACACGTGATAGTTGGCACCTCCTCGGCTGAGATGGCTCAAGATGACGGTCTTATCTATCTATGCTTGCTCTCATTCGGTTTGGGCTGGAACCCTTTTCTCGACGTGACTTCCTGTACCTACAAGCATTATACGTAGATACTCTTTTTTCTGCTGTCAGGACACAGCGTGTCAAAAACAGTTGGTGCTACCCAGTGCGGAATGCGGAAAAAAGTCTCGACGTTGTAAGTCTATCGATCTCGGGACTGGGCGACAGGTGAGGATAACAATGGTAGTCGCGTGCCCTAGACTATGTCATAGTCTAGGGCACGCGACTACCCAATCACAGCCGCTGTTGTGCACCACTACTTCCAGGATCGCGCACCACTCCTACAAGGATACCTTACTCTTGGCCGCACGGAAGGATGTAAATTACTGGACAATTCTCCTCGGCGGCGCCGGCAGTGGCTTCTGAAATCGTTCACCTCACGTAATATAAGAGTAGCAAGGGTGCCACACGCTTCCCTGATCGACGCCTGCTGCTCGTTTCCACCGTACCTCTGTTGTGAAAACATGAAGATGAGCCGTGTGCTACGCCTTTCGACGCTGTTTCTTCTCGCGGTGCATCTCTGCGCCGCCGAGTTGATCACGTGCACGCACGACGCCTCGCCGATCTGCACGCTATCGAACGGCAATCGCGTCACCTGCACGGGGCGATCGTTGGCCGACGCACAGCCGCCAAAGGCCACTTCTCTTTACCATGCGATGTATCAACGCAGCACGCGGCGGTACGTGGTGATGCATCGCGCCGTGGTGATTCACGACCAGGTGGCGGCTCCGCAGCCGCCGCAGTTCGACGCTATTGACGATGGACTCGTGTTCCAGTGCTTCGAGGGCGGCGGTGGCATCGCTAGCCCGGCGTTTGCGCGGCCGTTTGGCACTTGTTGCGTCGCGTGTTCACGTTTGTGAGACGGAAGCAAGAACGAGAGAAGTGAAGCTTTTTCCGCGCTCATGCTATGGCCTGCAGGAAAAAAGGGCAAACCCCCGTAAATTTTATCCGTATTTAATTCGCCTTGCTTTGGTGTTGAAATTATGAAGTCATTTGAATAAATCCAACCTTGTTCCAAATTGGAAAACTTAAGGTTTTCTGGGAGCTGCGGGAAAAGCCATTTATACGTAATGAAAGCATTTGGCACGTGTCTGTCGACTTTTATATCCAAATCGAAACCGCGTTACAGTAGGTTCATAAATGTTTTCTTGCTTTCAATTAGAAATTAACAATAAATAATACTCGGCTACAGTATGTCATACACGCTACTGACAGCAAGGACTGTTTTTGGTTCGAAACGGCGAAAGGCTGTTTTGTACTTTCAAGTTAACTGCAATACTAATTGCTTGCGTACTGCAAGATAAACGCAAATGTTCCGGAGCTGAACGCATAACTTTGTTGCTTTCATGGTGTGAAATGATATCGTGAAACAGCTTACAGTTTTTAGTTTATAATCTTTGAAATTAAGGCATAATCAAACCCTTAAAATTATGAAAAAAACTTAATTTTGACGTTTTGTTTTGGTCGCTAACTGTTTGCATATTTCGAGTTAATTCAAAGTTAGTATACAGTTCGATGTATATTCTCTGAACGATTCTTGAAAGGTCTACAACTTCAGTTAGATCCAAACTACGAGAGAAGCTGCGGCATAAGCTAGTTCTTAAAAAGTTACTTTCGATGTCTGAAATTAACCCTTACAAGTGGTGCACGCAGTGTTATGTAAGACAAGTTACACACGTGGCGTTTTTGAATAGCCAAAAAAAATAGTACTGTAATGTGTCGTGCAAACCACATTTAGTACAGAGTGTTTTTATTGCGCCTTAAGCGCTTTTCCCGCAGCTTCCTGTAACAATTTGATTTACAAACGTACGGAGGTAGCCGTCGTCAACATTTTGCAGCAACAGTCGACTTCACCGTCGGGGGAGGTAGTACGCTTCGCAGAAAGTATCCGAACGCCGAAACTTGGGCAACGGGGAAAACACTCGACAAGCGAGGTCGCGCGCGTCTTTAAGTGAGCAACCAATATTAATCAGTATCAATAATGTGGACGATGGCTTACCGCCAGCGCGGTAGCGTTGCTGTTCTATCACAGGCGGCGTAACTGCGCGACTTCTGTCAGCATGCAGCTCGTTCATTGCTTTGATGGCTTGATCGCTCGCTGGCCACACTTTGTATGAAGATGGCCTCTTATTCTTGCTCTATAACCAGGTAGAGGACGCATGTTTGGTAATAGAGGTGCACTTTTTTCGGTTGTATCGTCGAGTAAGGTATTGCTTACAGGTCGAGAAGAGGCGGTTCCGACAATTCTCTCTCGCTGGCTATGCACAACAATTCGTCGCATGTTTCTGGGCTGTACGCACTTGTACTTGAAATGTGGTAACACGTCCACATGGCATTTCTTTTTCTGTCGTATCCTGCAACTCTTCTACGACCATAGGAGATAGTCCTGCAACTGCCATATGCGCCAGCATATGGCAGTTGCAGACGACGAAGTAACCACAAATGAGAGCAGACAGTAGTGCTGCGTACATTCTCTGTTCCCATGCTTTCTACACTAACTTACCTCTCGGCAGGATAATACATCGATATACGGCATTTCTGCGGCTAACGTGCTTCCATTGTTTCTCCGTGGTACGTTCGACCGAGCCATCGTAAACTCTGTTTTGTCAGCAATTCACTGCAACGGTTAAAGATTCCCGTTCGCGAGTGGTTCATATGTTTTCCTTTTCTATGCTATCTTCATCGACTCACAATTCTTGCACCTTCTGCCGCAAAAAGGAAAAAGAGCTGATTGATAATGTCTGACGGAACTCGTTTGATCCCAGCCGCACATGTAAATCGCTTCGGCAGATTGTTGCCCATCATGTACATTCCTTGCTTGTAAGGAAGCTCAACGCCGTTGTTCTAGAGCTGAAGCGAATTGTAGCTGTTCTCCCCGAAAATTCCTTTTCTTCTACAGCGACATAATCTTTAAATGTCAGGTAAGCAGATGTGTGTTCCTGCATTTATTAATCTAGAGAAACATCCGTACGAGTCTCCTTCTGCTTTCAAAAGCTAACAAAAAGGGTTCTTACCCGATCTTCATGCCTCGCCCATGGTCACCAACCGCGCAAGGCTTTACCCCTTTCTCACCAACATGTCAAAGTGGGCCCCCAGTTTTACCTACCTTTCATCTCATCCAGGCGATAACGGGAAAGCTTTTCTATCCGACTCCGATGGATTTCTGCCGCCGCTGCCTCTACCAGCCCTCCCCGCACCGTTTTCTGAGTGGCACACCCTAGCGCGCCAGCTTCCCTCTCTGTACGAGTCCGGAGAATGGGATCATTTTGTCGCATCTCTTCCAGATGAGAAACGTTTTCCACTTCATCAACTATCGGACGAACACCTTCTCCGCGCCAATCTCGCTCTTGGCTCGATTGCGCACGCAATTTTTCATGTTGCCAAGAAGACCATCCCCATTTGCATTGCGGCACCTTGGAAGAACGTGTCCGACAGACTTGGTCGATCAATCCCATGTTTAGCGTCGATTGACTTCCTTCTCTACAATCCTGAATCCCTACCGAAGTACGAAGGGAAGAAGATTGGGTTGCCTTACAATCAAATGCGACCGTCTATCACAATGACTTCTCTGAAAGCGGAATACAATTATGTTTTGAAGGGATATTCAATCGAGCACGCTGCACGCCCACTTCCCAAACTGGTAACCCGTGCGCAAAATGCTGTATTGAATGCTGATGATGAGCAGCTTCGAGAAACTCTCATTGATATGATTGACGTACTCGAAGACATGACCAAAGCATTTGCGAAACCGGATTCGAGACCACTGAATAAGTTATCAATGGATACCGTCGACTGGTCTCGATCCATCGACATATCAGCCTCACCAGTACAACAAGGAGAGAAGGGGGGTTCTGGTTTGCTCTTTCCGAGTATTCACTTGCTTGATGCATTCTTCTGCCGAAAGAAGTACGAAACAGAGTTAGGCAAGCTGGAGAAGCATGAGAGGTCTTGGCTTCCACAGATTCATCGGGAGTTCTTCTCAAAGGTTGCAGAGACATCCACTTTGGAATACCTACTTTCAAGTGAGAAGAAAGCACTCCTTGTTCTTTTCCGTCGAGCTCTCCTTGCTTTCGGCGGAGAGTCTGGGTTTCTGGGCAAGCATAGAATTCGTCTCACTGGATATCTAGAGATCATGTTCAAGATAGGACGGGAGGCGACAGGAAACGGCATGGGACAGTCAGTCAGTTGGGACCGACGCATATGGAGGGTGATCAACGAGACAATGAAGCAATCCATGAGAGAGCGTGTTGGTATGAAGGAAGATTGGTACACCGAAGCATCGGTCAAGGCTGTTTCTCCGATACCTGGATGCCATGCATTTCGTGTCCTCATTGACGGGAACGGTGCTTTCCAGTACAAGCCAGGTGATCTCTTGGGTATTCTACCCGAGAATCGTGACTCTTTCCTTCACTCTGTTCTCCATTTATTGAACAAGAATCCAGATTCAAAAATCTCGGTGACAGATCGACAATGGATTCGCCTTTTGGCTTGCAGGGGACTCCCAGTGACCGCGGAAGAACTTGTAGACATCAAGTTGATTGATTTCCTCCGATATGCGAAGCTACAGCCACTCGACCGTCAACTTGGTTCACGAATGGCCCAGGCAATGTCAATTAACGATCCGTTCATCGTGTCATTGCTGCAGGCTGAAGAAGCGACGAATGTCAAAGGTGTTTTACAACTTTTGAAGCATGTTGGCTTCTTGTCTGCTGAGAAACTGGTAGCAAAACTTGACGAGGTCTTCGAACCTCTTACACCTCGATACTACTCCGTCTCCTCACACATAGGATTAGAGCCGAGAGTCGTTGAGATCGTCGTCGGTCCAGTGCAGTATAAGGCAAAAGGCTTGATTTCAAATCACTCGTCGCTCTCCATCTCAGCCAAACGTCTGCAAGACTATTCCAAGAACGTCGTATCGGATGTCTCAAGCCTAGCCTCTGCTGAAGACAGCACAGATCAAGACGGTGAAGAACATGATGCAAAACGGAGAAGAACTTCAGCAAAGCAACAGAGAATCTTCGAACGCTCTGCTTCTTTTCTCTATCTTCGAGAAAATTCAGATAGTGCAACACAATCCCCTTTCTCACTCGTTTCGGACGGCGATACTGAGGAATGCACATCAGAAACTTTGCATGGAATTTCATCCTCTTACCTCCGCAGCTTGTCTCCTGGAAGCCTACTAACTGTTCGAGTCGTTCCCACCCTAGATTTCCATATGCCGCAGGATCCCACGATTCCACTCATCATGATCTCTCAAGGAACTGGATTTGCTCCGTTCAGGCCTTTTTTGAAGGAGCTTATTTTGCGAAAAAGACGTTGCGGTTCTCAAAGAAGGAAGTCTTGGCTCATATTGGGTGTGAAAACCAGACACGAAATCCCATTCATCGAAGATATCGAAGAGGCGGTGTGCACGGAAAAGGTGGCTGAGCTTTCACTCGCTATATCTCGCGAGGACTTTGAAGTAGATACAAGCATCGACTCTCCCCACTTGGGTTTTCGCCCATCGCCAAGAAAGCACTTGTCAGATCTTTTTAGCGGGCCAAGCAATTCCCTGAGGAAATTGTGGGACATGGTTCAAGATGAAGGGCATATCTTTGTCTGCGGGAAACCGGACCTGGAACTGATGACCCGTCACATGTTGGCCGCAGCAGCTCGGAAATATTCTCCAAACAAGGAACCTTCAAATGGAAACTCCGAAGATACTGTGGACCCAACATGCTTTGCGGATAGTCTGTGTGCCAACAAGCGACTCCACGCAGACTGCTATGATAGTGGTAAACCTGAGAAACTCAATGACACGTACACGCCTGCAGAAGTAGCACGACATCGAACAAGTCGCGATTGCTGGGTCACTTTTCGGAATGGGGTATATGACATTTCGGAATATCTGCAGGTTCATCCAGGTGGTCCAAAGCTGCTTCTGGAGAAAGCAGGACAGGATATAACGGAGGACTTCAATACGTCGCATGGAGCTGATAATTATCGCGTTGCTTCGATGCTTCACTCGTACAAGATTGCACATTTGGAACAGTTTTCGGAAGCTCATGATTCTATGAGATCGTTTATGAAAGAATGGAGTGTCCCGTTGTTGGCAGGAATTCAGGAGCGACAAGGTGTGTTCTCACTGGATTGGAATAACTTTGAGGATATTGACTTTTACTGCTATTCAGAGCATGCTGCTGGGCGGTACACCAAGCACAACGAAGCCCATACTGTACTCCAGAAGTTTATGAACTGCTATGAGCCGAAGATATTTGAGTTCTTGAGGACTTATGTAGCTGAAAAGCTAGATGAGCAGTTGGGCAACGTCGTCGGCAAGGACAAGGTTTTCAACACAGAGAGCATTGTAACTCAACTTGAATCGATAAGGAAAGAAGGGCTTGAACATCACAGAAATCCGGAGGTTGGAAACGAAGAGAAGGAGTTGCATCAGAGGTTGAAGCAATGTGCCAAGTTTATGGAGGAGTACACATCATTGGCCGTGGAGATTCAGAGCAGCGTCGAGTTTGCTGCGCTTTGCTCACAACGTAGTCGTATTGAAGAGGTGGTGAGCAAGATGTTGGAGAACATATTCCATTGTGTTGCGAATAGGACAAAATACATCTACAAACTCTTACTCGAGGGGTAGAGTCAGAAGCTGCCTATGATAATATCTTATCATACAGCTTTTTTAGAATAGTTAAAACTACTACCGATATTAGAAATCCAATATGCATATCCTCTTTATTACAAAAAAAAGGAAAACGTTTGCTTCCACAAATGTGTACTTTTGCATTAGAAGTAGCGAGTTAGCCCAAAGGACCTTTGAGCTGGCCAGAAGCTTTCTTTTTGAGTCGGAAATAAGTCGATATGGATACAAAGCATGTACAGAGTAACACCATTCACTTCCATAGTATTGCACGACGCTTTCGCCACGCTTCGGAGAGATGTGTTGTTCAGTACGATCAGCGAATATATGCGTGTACGCGTGGCATCGTGGGTTACGTGTACTGCTTAACGGGGGGGTGTCGGTAGACCACCTGGCGAACTACGCAAGAGGGGCGCTTTGGATCAAGCTCGATTTGCGCCAATCGGCGCACGGCAACAGAGCATTGTATTCCTTGTCGCTAAAACAAATTTCGTACATCACCTTGGCGACCTTCAGATTGGGCCGTGCCCATCCCAGCACACCTCCCACCGAGAGCGCGCATCGTCGCCATGCTCCAGCTCACGTTACTGCTGACGTTAAGCTCAGCCCACTTCGCCCACTCTCAGCAGACCCTAGTCTCGGAAGCCCCTCTCATCTTCGACGAGCCCGTTGTCGATCAAAAACCCGCCTGTCCCGTCGTGCTTCCTCTTCCATCGAACCTCTCACAACGCGTCGTAGGCGGCCAGCTCGTGGAGCACGACGACCTCTTGTTCCAAGCATGGCTCTCCTCGCCCGCGCGTTCCTGCAGCGCGACGCGCCTATCCAAGCACTGGGTGTTGACCGCGGCGCACTGTGACGTCACCCCGATGTGGAATATCGACTTCCCCACACAGCACGGCCGTGACGCCTTCCAACGCGCTCGCATCGAGACTGTGTACCATCACCCCGACTACACCGCGGCCGAGGCGGATCCCTTCGACTTTGCTCTGCTTCGCATCGTGCCGCCTCCTTCCGAGCCGCCCAACGTGCACTTCGTGCGGCTCAATGCTGCGACGTCGATGCCCCTTGAAGGCGCGTTTGTTCGAGTTTCGGGGTATGGCCTTACCAGCTGGAATGGTTCCGACGTCTCACTATCGACGCAACCCTCTGGAGAGATATATTTCGTCGACGTTCCAGTACATCGCTTTTCGCAATGCAACGAACGCTACTCCCTGCTCAGATCTACATATGTGCCACTGCTGGATATGAAGAACCATATGTGTGTAGGTTACGAGTTCAATCGTTGCAACCTTTGTTTCGGGGATTCAGGTGGCCCCTTCTTGCAGTACGATACGCTCGGACGTGCCGTGCAAGTAGCCGTAGTTTCATGGACTTTCGGATGCGCTCTTCCGAAATATCCGGGCGTCGGCCTGCGCGTATCTGCTGCGTTGCCTTGGTTCAAAACCGTCGGCGCTATATTTGAGATCGGTGACGCGAAGCAGGAGTTCGGAGAGCAGGGCGCGGCGCCGAGCACTGTGTCGAAGCCTGTGACAAGTGACCCACCTGCCTCGGAGACCCCTGCTTTTGGCGGCGCCAACGAAAACGATGAGGGGCTGGTGGGGGCTATTGGGAGCGCAGGTCGGTGGCAGTTTCCCACTATCATGTTCGTGATTGCATTATTGTCAGTTACACTGGGCTGTGCTTGTTTTTGTTTGATGAGGAAACCATCTCCATCAACCCCTGTGCTATAAAATGGGCGCCTGTTTTCATTGTATGTGCGATAGTATTTTCGCTTCGGATGTTGGCGCCGCCGACAAGTGAACAGGACATCTGATCCGTATCTCAATCGATGTCGCCATACTACGCCACTTGTTACAAACTTTATTCTCGACGAGAAGCTGGCATTCACCAAGTTTATCAGATTTGTTACTTGAATAAATGTTCTTTATTTGTACTCTTAACATCACCGGCATCGCTAAACTATACCTTGTCAACGGTTAAACCGCCCTTATTTCTGTGTTCCAATACTATTAAAAAAAACTCAGAACTGGGCATCGTCCAAAGGTCGATGTTCAATTTCAAGACATCTACTTTCAATGAACAAAAACATCTTGATATTTACCACTTCCCTTGTACTCGTTCAAACTCTCAAGCTTCTCGAAGGTCTTGCCCATTCTTCTCCCGGATCACGGGACATACACCATAGAAGTAAACTTCGCTCAGATCCTGGACATCAAAAGCCGACCATTTCGCCGCGTAACACGAGACCACTCATATTTACCGTACGCAGAAGTGTCGGTCGGCTTGAGGCAACGGTTTCGCCGCGCTTCGTTCCTATTAGAAGATGTGTTGTTCAGTTTCATCAGCCATTTCACGCTGAAGAGATGGAGGGTGTGTATCCACGATTGAGAATCTTGTGTTATCGCAATCCAGTAGTGATGTTCCCGGCGGGCATGCCAGTACCGATGCGACAATGTCATTGACGTCGTCGTCCACATCGGTCATGAGTCGACTAGTCACAAGGTTGATTATGGCAAGTGCTGCAAGAACAATCCATAACGTCAATCCGCTCACTCTCTTCACCCTGTCAGAAGTCATTTCGAGCAAACCCTGCTTACTTTCGTCATCTTGTCCATTGTGGCCAAGGAAGTCTTTGGTTTTCAGTTGTCTATTTGACAAGCGAAGCATTGACTGCACCTCATCCGCAAATAGAATACCAACATCCACGCTTTTAGTCTCGTCTACGATTGGATTAATATCTGAACGGATAACAGAAAACACCGGGCTAATGAAGTCCGCACTAGCATTGCACGAGGCACAGATTTCGTTCAGCTTTCTCAAAAGCCATTCCAGTTTGGGCGGAGTCATGGAGAATCCAAGACGAGTCATATTGGCAAAATATAGCGCCGAGCGTCTTGGATCCCTGATCTCTACGGATATTCTGCTATACAAATCCACGAAAGATTGTGATTCATATACTTCAAAGAATCGCCAATCAGAAGAATTAAATTGAAACTCAAACCCGTTTCGTCGAGCAACTCTTGTTCCATAGTCAAACTCTTCATAATTGCATAGCGTGAGCACAAGACTGATACTGGTACGATCTCCCGATAACAGCGGTACACATCCCTTAAAGAATCCTGTCTTTTGGCTCTCGTTCTGAGGGATCTGGATGGTAGGGCTCTTGAGATTCAAAACATCCAGACTTCTGGTCTTCTGCTGATATGTTTGAGAAAATATAACAAGGAGCTCCATGCCCCCAAGAACCACAAAGAATGATATTGAAATGACCCTAAACAGTAGGCTGGCGAACGAATTCTTGCAGTGTGAATGAGCTCTAAAACGGCCACAAGACGCAAAGCTGAGGTTCATGAGACGATCAAACATTCGTTTCAGCACAATAGATCGAGTGTCTTTTCCGAATGGAATGGTCATTAATCGATTCACTATTGCTGAAGTAGTCCACAGAATCATAATTGAAGCGATTGCGTCAAGAAGTTCTGCAAATGGTGTTGCAACGTAGTCAATTGATGGAAAAGGCGAAGATGGATACAGCGGTGGGATGTTCTGAAAGAGATTGTCAGCTGCGTGTTGTCTCATCTTCGACGAAAAACAGTTGAAGCAGGCAATCTTCTTGAAGGTGAGGAGATGAATAGAGGTGTTTATCCGCACTACGAGAGATGAGATCCACAAGAATGGGAGCTTCACTAAAGTTCACACATACCTGATGCTCTGAAGAATTGAAGCCCCCGCCGCCTGAATTCCACTTATTCTATAATACGTATGAAAGCTCCGTGGTAGCAGCGAAGGTACGCAAAAGTTGATGGTCGGCGGTGTATGGCCATTCGAATGAGTTGCTAACATGAAAGTCCTTTTATGCCAGCGAAAACATTTTCAGTGCCAGCACATTAAACATCCACCATTTCTATTTGCATCTCAAGATCGTAGAGGGCCTCTGAACGCTGAGCATTCAGAGGCCCTCTATAATCTCGAGCTGCATTTTTTAAGGGGATCTTTAATAGGTGTGATGATGAGTTCCCGTCAGCACCGTAGGGTACACTTCCAACCTTGGGTCATTGAGTCGAACAGTGGCAAAGAAACCCGGTTTTCTTGCGAATCAGTGAACCCCTAAGACTGGTTCGAGATGAACTCTAAAGCCGGTGCTTTCAGAAACTAACACACTCTGAACGAAAGAAATTTTCTTCGGTAAGGTAGAACAATTTTACCTCGATGAACCCAAAGTGGATCAAGCAACAAAAATAGGGCTCTTTATGGAGCACGGGAAAGTATCCATACCATGGCTCATTTTCAACATCGCCGAGACATTAGAAAGGGGATGCTACTGAAAATACAAAACAGCTTTTGCATTCACATAAAATGTTGCTCTGAAGGTATCAAAAACAAGCAATTTCGTTCGTCTGTTTGCGTTTGATTAAGTTCAGGATGCTCCCCTTCTGTCTGTGAGCCCCCTTTGCCTCGCAATTTTACGGCGCGACTCCAACAATCTGGGCATAGTGTAAGTGAAGTGTGTTTATTTAGCTTGCATTGTGTATATTGTCAAATTGCTTCCCACGTGAAGTGAGCAATGACGTACTTCGAGAGGAATTGATTATAATCGTAGCCAAAACAACGAGAAGCTTCTGGACTCTGGCAAGGACAGAGAGGAGGTTACCCAGAAGTCATGTCGGGAACCGTGTTGGTCTATTATGGCAAAGAGCCCATTGGTTCAAAACTTGCCCGGCCCTAAAGCACAGTTAGCTGTCTTTACTAACAATGTGGTCTCACCAGCACCCTGTAGGCGGTGGTTAAAAAAGCTTTTCCCGGCGGATAAAGTAGTATCCGAGCAACACGTGCTGTCGGCAATGGTAGCTATTGTTGGCGAGGTATTAGCCTCTTGTTATTCTGCGAGAGACCTCAATGTTATTTCTGTATGCCGTTATTAAAGAGCTGAAAATATACACTGCTTACCCAATGTTTAGCCAATCGGCTTGGTATACAAAGTTTTTAGAATGTGCCTGATCTGCAGCAGCACGGCTTCTTCCATTCAAGATTTCCTCATTGAAGAGCAGATTATTCAATGACCGTGACTAGCTGTAGAAATCCTCGACTGCCTTTGTACGCGTTCGAACTCTCTCGATTCTCGAAGGTCTTGCACATTCTTCATCCGGACCATGGACATCATGGAAGTAAACATCACTCAGTTCCTGGACATCAAGAACCAACCGTTTCGCCGCGTAGCACTAGACTACTCACATTTACCCTACGCAGACGTATTGGACGCGCTTGCGGCGACGATAATCGTAACCGCATTGACTGCCTTGATGATGCATCTCACCACCGGCATATACGGAATGTCAACTCGATCTATCTCTATAAAGTCGTTGTATGGTGGCTCGTTTCTGTCCGACATCAATCATCTTCTCTTCATGTTTCTAGGGAAAAGGAATGCAAAGCACAAAGTGCAGTGGACTCCGAGAATCGTGGCTTTCATTCTTCTATTATTGTTATCGCTTGCTGAAGCCCTGCTTTTTCTTTCGCAGTCAACCAAAACCGAAAGATACAACTTGGAAGATCTCCACATAAGAAGATCGCAACTGAAACCATATGTTGGAAAGCCGTTTCTGTCTACTCTCTCGCGAAGTTGCACACCCATGATACAATCACAGTATCCTATTTGGTACTCGCCGTTAGATTTATGCGTCACTCATCCCTATACGGAGAGATTTGTTCCCAGGAAGCAGGAGGTAGACCGTGCAATGTCCATTAGCGTTAACGTGCGATATGAAAGGGGTGAACTATCGTTTATCGTAATCACTGCAGACTATGGCTATTCACTCAACATTAATATTGTACTACACTCTGCACCACGTACAATCAGGATGAATGTGACAAACTTGATCACTGATCCAGAAGAACTTCTGACCTTTCTCACAGATGGTGCAGCCCAGTTGCTCGGCTGCCCCAACGCTTCGGAAGTGCGGGTCAATCCAGACTTCCCGGATGTGTTTAGCAGGTTTCTTCATAATTGTCGTGAAGTCGATGAAGAATCTCTCTTAATCGGTGAAAGGTTGGTGTTGAGCACCTTATCGCTATCTGAAGAGTTCATTTCCGCAACTGATTTCTATTCCGTGGAGGCGACAAACTTTACAACAAAGCACACTCCAATCACGCGAGCTAGTGTAGATGGCTATGCTGTGCGCGAAGTAGTTCGAGTTCGTGGGTTCATTTTGTGGATTATGGCGACTACGCTGTTGATGATCAATTTCATGTTAAGCTGTATTGCGCCGGATCTGGAAATGGCGAAATCAGTTGCGGTTGCGAGCTATCTTAACTGGGCCAACATTCCGTTTTCTGGCTCCCAACATGTATGTGTCCCTTCACCGAAGGCTGCTGAACAAAACTCGTGTTAGGACTTATTACTTGAGAAGAGACGCATAATATGATCCCACGGCTTGTGCTGCTTCCGACATAGATAAACTTTAAGGGTGTCGCTACTTCGGCTCCTTCACAACTGCTCGTGCTGCCGCTGAGCGAGTGCGGTCATGGCGGCCCAAATATTCTCGAACGGCAGCAAGAGTGCCAAGTGTTTTGTGCGGCTCTTTCTATTGGGTGTGACAAGGACAATGCCAACCATACCCTTTACGTACGAGACGAACACAAAAGCAGACGAGTTGCACGTGTGCCATCTGTGAAACGAGTGCGTCGTCTAGCAATTGGCAAATGAACAAAAGATCGCGAAATTCTTTGGTTTTCCAGAGATATCTCAGCGCACATGATGACGTCAATATATAACACTCGCAGGGATGACATCTACAGTCATACAGATGGACACGTTGCCGGCTAGGATACAGAACTTGCTTTCAATGAGCGGCCGTTGATCTGATCTAAAGTGTTCTCAAGCCAGGCCGGAAACAATGTTCCATGTCATGGGCTTCTGGGAGAGAGAGGGTCGCCAAATCGAACTTGTGCGTTTGTGGGCTAAGAGCTCAAGAAGGCTTCTCAATGAGTTTGTTGTTTAGAAAAATTGTTACATACGACATATCTACAGACTGAATACAAAAAGAATAGTCAAAGAACAAGCCCAAGCGTAGCAAGACGGGAAGCATGGGGCAATGTGCTCCTGATTCATCCTCCAACCCAACAACCGAATCGAAGGTGAAACGAAACAAGCGGCTACTCCTCAAACGCAGTAAACAAAAGCTCACCAACTCCCTTGATTATCGACTTTGTGGCCTTCTTCTTCGCCTTCTTCTCAACCTTTGCCTTCACGGCGGGGTCATTAAGCTTCTGCGAAACCTTGCTCTGCCAGTCTTTCTTGGCATGTGCCGAGTGCGACGCGGAGGAAGACGGATATCCTGGTGGTGGCTTGGCGTGGGGCACATGGCTGGAGGTCGGGTATGGCGCGTGGTGCGAGGGGTACGCAGATGAGGCGGCGGGCGTCGACGATTGGGTGTTGAGCTTCGCCTTTTGCTTCTCGACTTGCTTGAGAAGAATGTTCTTAGCGGCCTTCTTGTCGAACAGACTCATTTTTCGGGCGTTGGCTGTGGAGCTTGGCGTGGATGGTGAGCGAGATTGGGCGTTCAGCGGTGATCGGGATGCGGAGTGGTTGGGTGGTGGAAGAGACAGTGAAGCGCTGCTCTACCTTCGTATTTAAATCCAACGCGGCTGGAGCGAAGCGGAGAAAGCAGGGGGTGCGTTTCTCCACTTCTTTTTTTGCCACGCATGCACTCGAGCAGTAATTGGAATGTTATTCCGCCACCGTCTGCCACGTGCTGCAAAACGGGGCTATTCGACAGCCATGCACTGTAATGCTGCGGCTTTTGCGCTACTTCCCAGACTCCTTGCTGTACTTTTGCTTTACTTTCCAACCACATTGCTGTACTCCTCATCCGCGTACAGCAATGGCGCCGAAATTTCAAAGGAAACCCTTTCATTACAGTTAGCCTAGTCCCGAGAGCTTGTAGATTCACCTCAAGAGCAGAGCCTTTCTCGCTGGCGGCGACATTCAAGTCGCCGCGGGGCAACCTTGGCACGCAGAAAGAAGGGTCGATCTCAATTTCTATGGAGTTTCCAGGTACCATCGTACCCTCGGTGGTAAATCAACGCCTCCTACTTCACACATACTACATCCCATGGACGGTCAACGTTTCTTCACTCCCGTCGTGTCCGTAGGCTCATCACGGAAGGAGTCCTCCAGTCTCAGACAACCACGAAACCAGGATCCGCCGAATTCGCCACGGACAAAAGTTCACAAGGAGTGCTCGACACGCATTTCACATCATGAATAAGTCCTTGCGGAATCACAGTAACACGTCCCGCCCTCACCACATTCGTAACAGTTCTCAGATTCACAGCCACCCGAGGATCCGACTCAAAGCGAAAACTAATTCGTGCCGATCCACGTACCACATTGATCACTTCATTGCCTCTTGGATGCAGCTGTGTGGCCAGTTGAGAGCCGGGTTGCATCAGAAATCGCAACAATCTTGTCTGCACATCCACCGCACCCAACGCGGCGAAATCTTGCACTTCAAGTGCTTGTAGCAGATAATCAGGAAACACTCCTTGTATACCTTCTTCGTAATCGAGACAGAAGTCGGAGTCTGACAGATTGTTTCGAGTCTGAGCAGCCGTTACCGAACCTTGACTCGGAATAGACGCATGCACAGCTGTCCAAACTGATAACTGGCAAACGAGCACCAGCATCAGCAACGCAGTATGGGCCGCAGTCATGTCCTTGCTTCGTGGCATATGCCTCCAGGAGATGCGCACCGATAAAGAGAGTGTAGTGGCTGAAAATTGTCAGACAAACGTTGCGGAACCAAGAGCAGAGAACACGACATGCCGCTGACGTGCAAACGTCTCCACCAGTAGCTCTCCCAAAGAATCCTTTCGCAAGCTTTTTGTAAAAGCATGGCAGCTGAAGCGCCTGTTTTCAAACGATGGGGAAACGACTTGCTTCGAATCGCAACTACCAATGGATAAACTAGGAAAACAAATCTGGAAGGGAGGGATCTGCTGTCAACAGCTGAACGTGTGAATGAATGAGCCGGCTGCCCGTGGCAAGATGGACTTCTTTTAAAAGCGCATCGTAAGTCAAGAGACCTACGATGCACTTAAAATGTCCAACTATTGGCCAGAAGGTGACAGAATGTATCAAAGTTCATTCGGATCATTTCTGGATGACACAAATGCACAATCGTTCCTTGCATGAAAACAGCAATACTTCTCCAACAAGGCACTTAGCATCCTACACTTCTGCCGCGCCATTCAATTGATACGCTTCGTCAATGCCCTTTTCAAGGGCCTCTTGTACTGGCTCGCATGCCATCTGCTTCGACGAGAATGTTAGAGCTCCCTTTCGGAAATGGCATTACTGCCGCTTTCATCTTCCTCCTCTTCGAACTGGCGGTCTTCCCGGTGCTTCTAAATTCCACAAGTAAAGCAGCCTCCGTCTTTCTTCTCTCGCAGGCGGAAAAGGGGAAGGAGGTTCATGTGGAGTCCATAGAGTTTCCATTCTGGAGCGAGGGCCTTTTGCGTCGTCAGCGCTCACATTTTTTTCTCCTCCTCCTCCGAATTGTCTGCATCGCGATTCCTGTCTATCTTGAGACAAGACTTATCTCTATTGAGGTACCCACACGGGTTTCCACCCGAATTCAAAACGCATTTGTTGTCGCGCCTCAAAAGGATTGGATTGAGTATCAAAACCGTTCAGAAGATCCTATTATCATCCTACGGGAAAACTCGGAGCGCATTTATGATCGATGTGTGCAATCTGACGAAGAAGATTGGGTAAGTGCGAGAACTGCAAACGTAACATACGAGTCGAACAGGTATATTCGGAGCTTAAACTGTGTCGATGGTACTGCAAAGCGTCTTTTTCGTCCGGTTGATGAGCTACCGCCTTTTGTGCATTCTTCGGACACTGTCGGCTTTCCTTCAAAACATGAGAAGAATGTCAGTGTGATGATGAATTGGGTTGAGGGACCCCTTGATGCATTCCCACCTTCGCCCGGTCGATCTTTGCGTGAAAGTGATGTGGTTGACGAAGATGTGCGTATGATGTTTGAAGTGAAGAATGTAACCGTGACGAACTTGAAAGGAATAGAATGTTTCACCACCAGATCTTTGCAATCCTCATTCGTAGATGATGGTATAGCTGTACCATTGATGTGTCAGAATGTGACAGGAAGTAATGTCGACTATTACCTGGTAGCAAATATGGGTGTGGTCATACCAATGAACAATGAAACCAATGGAATCAATGCTAACACGACGACAAGTTCTAACGCAAGTAGGAAAGCCACTAGGGTGAATGGAAGGATTAATGGAAGCCTATACTTTGTGGGAAGGTTACAATTCGAAGAAGAAATCTTTTTGAATGCCGGGCACTTTGTCAATGTCGATTTCATAACTGATCTGCCACTGAGCGTGCAGGAATTTCGGTCAGTACTTCGAAGAATTTTGTTTTCGAAGGCGGATAATATTACTGTGAGTTTGATAGGAGAGGAAGTTTCACATCGAACGATACTAGATGCAGAGTTGATCCTCATTGGAGTCGCTGAGATTGCTTTAGTATTGGTGTTTGCAATAACCGTGGAGTGCTTCTGGCGGAAGAAATACCGACACATAGCAAGGCCCAACACTGTCAATGGACTTTCAAAATGCTGGGCGAGTTCAAGGGAACGCTGTTTGCTGACGGGACAGCTAAGTGAAAGGAAGGTCAACCTTAGACTATCGAGCTCGGGCTGGGAAAATGCGGGGCATTGTTTGGAGCCTACCGCCGTTGAAGGAGAGGTCTTTTGAAGATTGCAGTACACAAGTATACTAGTTCTGCAGGCGCTGCCGGGGGTGGGTCTGCGCATGGGCGTTCTAAACTGAAGTTATTGCTCATGATATTTGCGGCTCGATGGCGAAAAAATGGAATGCCTCCGTTGCAGTTTCCTTGTGTTTCATGCTCGTGAAAGGAACCGCGAAGAGTTGCGAGAATGAACGTTTTCCTTGACCCTCGAGACTTCATGCGATGCAAAAACGAGCATCGGCCGACATGCGACGTGGAGATTTTTTTCGGTTGACCACAACATTGCTTGACGAGGCGCCAAGCGTACTTTGCTTGCCTCCCATTGGTGGGCCGTATATCTGAACAACAGATCTTGGCTTGCATGGCTTGGACAAGACGTGACGACCTGTTGATAACGCTTTGCATCCACGCCCCACCTCTCCTTTCGACGAATCACAGTCTGCAACTTTGTGTCCGCCACGGATGAAGCAATCACTCTGGAAACGCGAGCATCCAAATGCCCCGGAAGCCCATTCGACCGTCTGTGACAACTCACGGTTTCCGACGCCTCCTGAACTCCTACGCCGATCATTCGAAACCTTTCGAAGTGATCCGTTTTACGCATCCAGCGCTTCACCTTCTTCGTCAGTCATGCTGACAGAAAAATCTCTGTGGTACATGCTATCGACAATAGTACGACGATGCATCATGAACAGCAAGAACTCTCAATGAAAAGAGATTTAGCATTCACTATTTCTGCACCTTGTGCGCTCCTCGGAACACTCATGAGGGCTTCAACCGCGTCAAGGCGCAAATTGCTTACCTGTTATCGTTCAATCGAAGATGTCAGGAACACGTTCAGGCGTCCGAAGCATAAAGCATCCATCTCTTCCGTCTTTGCCGTGTCGAGCAGTGTAGTATCAGCAAGTCAAAGTTATAGTGGAGATTCCCGTGTTGAATATCCTCCCTCGTTAGTTTACAGACGCGGGGGATAAACGTGAACATTTCTGTCCTACTCAGGGAGGTATGGTGTTTCCCATATTTCCTTCGGAAGCATCCAGATATTCTCTCACCACTGGATATTTTATGGCCTTTGTTTCAGCTAATTTCATGTTACCAATGTACTTCTGCTTGCGTTCAGTACAAGGACTCTTATGTGCACCTTCACAACTAAATCTGCCTGCGATAAAAGTATATATTGTGAGCATGACAGAGAGTCATGAAGAAAGCAATAAGCATTTTTACTGTTTTACGCAAGTCGCACTTTATATCGCATTGCACTCGTGTACTTCGCGAAGGTCATGCAGTACACGGGCCAGGATCGCGACAGCACCACGCGGAAACTCCTCCTCCACTATGCGGATGGCGTCGTGCGATCCGGAGAGGTAAGAACGACGGAGGGCGTGATGCGCAGATCGATGGCCCGCGCCACGCTTTCAAGAACGCCGTCCATCTCGATGCAAAGTGGCGGAGGCCCTAGGCGAAGTACGACGTCCAACAAAGAGGTAACGTACAAACTGTAAGGACTCCCCACTAGGCGACGCGGCGAGGTGCGGCGGCGGCGAGATCCGGGGAGAATGCGGCGGCAGTAGCGGCAACTGCAAGTAATCCTGACTTTTAAATGACTCGACAACGGGACGCGAAGCGCCAGAGTAAAAGCAAGACACGACGACAATGATGGAAATGGTTACACCAGAGAGTCATGAAACGCTAGAAATAAAATGCACCCACGTTCCCGTGCGCTACTGCAACCGTCACCAGTTTACACCTCCGTGTATTTCCAGCACATTTTACCTCCGTGTAATTCCAACAAGGACCAAATTCATCCCATGGGTGTTCCCTCTGGACCCCACCTCGTCAGGTTTATGACCCGGACGGTCCCCAGGGACTATCCAGGGACCATCTACCACAACAAGCAGGGTAAGGTCAAGGATCGAGGAAGTGTCCTTTTGTGCAACAAGTGTGTAACCAGTCACGTGATGTGCAGTTGATTTGGGTTGCCTCAAAACACCTCAAGGAGAAGAAGATTGGTCGGATTTCTATCCATTCCATTTAGAGCTCGCGGATGCTACAACTCTATTCTTGGCAGCCATAACCGCTCAATACATTCCACTGAAAATTGGTGCAGAGTGTACGTAAGGGTTACGTACTACGAAGCAGGTCTCAGAATGAATGAACGAGAAAACCTCGCAAACTTGCAAAAGATGCCACCAAAGAACGATCACTGGACAAGTTATCAACTAAGTGGTGAGCCAGGGTCAATCGTTCACCATGGAGACTACCAACAAACTCTGTGCTTACAAACGATTAATAAGTGCGAAGAATCAGTGCAAACAAGGCAAGGACCTATACCACACCCGCACAAAAGTTACACATGGTTATTGAGAAGTTACGAGAAGCGTCAATTGCCAAATTAGACCAGAATCAAGGGTCCAAGAAAGTCTTTAAAAGAGAAGGCTAAGTTGCGATTCACCAACTTCGCTCGGCACCACCACCACCACCACCACCATCACCATCACCACCACTCAACAACAACAACAACCACAAACAACCTTTCTACTATTCACATCCAACCTCTATTCCGTAAACCTCTCTTTCCTTTTCCCCTTTCCCATCCATCATTCCTTCCTTTCCATCTTCCCCGATCCATTCCCTCAACAATTGTTTTGGCCGCAGGTGGTCCGGCCTTGCTTCTTCTCTCTGCTGACCTTGTTGCCGTTCGCCCAGCGTTGGCATCTAAGGTGGTCTCCAGCATTTCTAGCCCAGGTATCACATCCGACCTTGGGTTTTCGTCGTTTGGCTTGGATTACTCGCCAACATTTGGCGTTGACGCCGACCGTTGTCTGTTGACTCTTCTCACTGGGCGCAAGGAGCGCCTCAGTGTATAGGTCCCCTGCCTG
>JASCIV010000264.1:0-27957 GCA_030374735.1 Gracilaria caudata
GCCTCCGAGGGCGCCCTCGGCATAGTCCTCGGGGATCGTAACCATCTCCAAACCCTGGGTACGGACACCCTTTGCGCGCACATCAACGCCGATTCAGGCTGTGATGATGTTTCCATTTTTGTCGACACTCGCGACGACCTTGCGACGACGGTCGCGGCCTAGAGGACCGACCTGTCTTTGCTTGACGGCGTAGCTCGCAGGATCAATGTAGAAGCCAAACTGGCCGCGTTCAAAGCGCACTGTATGCGTCACAGGTCAGCTGACAGCTTTGCACGCGAAGCGTAGGTGAGAGAAGCAGAGTTGAGGGAAAAAGAAAGCTTTCCAAATTCGTGTGCCATGCTCTGTAACCGCACGAGCACATCGGGACCGAGAAGATCCTCTAAGAAACGTAACGGCTCTGTCTCAAAATGACGAGAACAAGAAGTGCAACTTTACTTCACATTCGTTTCAGCATAAGATTAGAGCGCTAACGTTCCAATTTTATTTATTACGCATCCATGGCCGGCTTCTTTGGTGGTAGAAACACGAAGTCTTCTTCTTTCGTTCCTTTCACAACATTCATGTGACGAGTCAAAACCTTCTTATGAGCTTTCTTGATTTGTACGTCTTCGTATGGTGAACTGGCACTCACAACATCAATTCCGTGTACATTTAGCACCTGCATAAGAAGTTTGCCTCTAAGAAAGTGCTCCCATGCCACCTCTCTGATTCCTCTTGCGGATCGTTCACACTACCAGGAACGTTCAAGAGATGGATGACAACAAAGCCGGTACAATCCTGCAGCATGAGAGATATTCTTTGCTCTTCCTTATCAAGTTGAGCCATGCAACAGTCTCCAATCAACCTTGGTACAATGACGTTGCAGTTCATTGGATCACGCATGACGTTTACCATGACGTCAAACGTGCCCACGGCCTCTGGTGCTTCAAACGGATTCTTAACCTTTACAATGCACTTTTTGGAAACCGTGATGTAGAGACACCCTTCATTAACCGTTGAGTTCTTGCATACTCATGGTCCCTGAATTGATACCTGGTATTCGAGAATGTGATGAATATTTAGAACTAGTTAGAAGCTGGCGGTCACAGGCACTTGACAACAAATGGGTGACATAAAATCTATGACCTACCACTGAAAGTGAAATGTTGGAATCCATGGGTGATCTGCGCAGAACTTCAAATGATGCAACAGGCCCCGCGATAGATACAGGTCCCGTATGGTCTGCGAAGAAAAAGAACTTGAAACCATTCCAATCATTCGGCACACGGTAGGGACTCAGTTTCAGCATTACAGAGACGAGAACTCTTGCAGTTTTCTTTGCGGCTAAAGCTTCCTTCGCATAACGAATAAGACCTCCTGCTGTGGTTGGGGTAGTTGTCCAGCTGCTGGACAACTTGGAATGATTAAGTCCTTGAAACCTGGAGAGGCGGTTGCTGTCTGCGTTCCGATTCATATTCGAAGTATTCCTAGAACTCTTTGAACGCTTCGCGACGGAGCATGGTGGGACCTCGTCCTTCTTCTTCGACGATGACCCTTTTATCTTCTGAATCGTTGCGTTTGGGCCATTCATGTTCGGGGTGGCCGTTGATATTATCTCCATGACCCCAATTTCCCACAAGAGACGGGCTCTGACCTCTCACTTATATACATGTTAAGTGCCCCCAGCATTACTAATATTCCTTCTTTGATTCGAATTTACTGTCGGCTTACCTTGGGGATTAATTCAGTTACAGATCAGCCTCTTCTTTCCGTTCAAATTGATCATTCTCAACCCTTCACATTGCCTCACATATCCCGACCATCCAAGAGATTACACAGTTGTCCTGCATGTCTCCGCAAATCCAAGAGACACCGAATAATATAATTTCAAGACTATATTATTCATTCTCATCTTTGAATTCGAAGTTTCAGTCTTTGTTACTGTTTTTCCTCTACTAAACGAAAATCGTACAACAAAAACCGTGCATCACTTCGGTGCATCTGCGGATGTATGGAAGGCACAGATTAAGAGCCTGTTGTACAACGAAAGAAATACTTTCTATTGGCTTCTTAATATGCCAGAACTTCGTAAAAGACATCGGGTTAATTGTTCAGGGTTACCAGCAAGGAAAAAGACACGTTCTTCTCTCTTCTACGAGAGAAATAGTATGGCAGCCAAAATATACGACGAGTACATTGGACACTCTGAAATAATGGACAAGCGCACTTGTCTTTCTTGGTCAAAGGTCGAAGAAATTTGTGAGAAAGGACAATTCGATAGGGTTGACGCAGCTAGAAAAGCATCGATCTTTCGCCTCATCCAACATCGAACCAGCATCTCCTATAACTTTCGAAACGTTTGCGCTGTATGCGACTGTTGATATCGTGCAGAATGTGGCCGTAAAATGAAACCGAGGAGTAGTTCACAGGCCACGAAATGGTGCCGCGTACTAAAGGGAAGTTGTGAAGTTCCCCTTCAGCTCCGTGAATTCTACGACATCTCTTCGGCCATTTCCGATCTCAAGGGAGCTCTGCTATCGCGTGAAGTATTGGATTTTGACAGTGAGGGACAGCCGACCGGATATCTGTACTTGTGCAATCGCTGTGAAAAGGCATTGGCAGGAAACGCCAAGGTTACAAAGTTTTCTATCGCGAACGGTTTTGATATTGGAACACTTCCTTCAATGTTCGACCACGTGAATAATATAGAACTTAGACTTACGAGTCTCACAAGATTTGCCGCACAGATAACCATGCTCAGAGGTGGAAAACATAAAGCGCTACAGGGCCATGTATCAATTGTTCGGATAAATCCTTTATCAATCGCAACATCTTTGCCACGCATTCTTGACAAGGAAGATGACAGCTTCTTGGTCGTCATTACTGGAAAGCTTACTCCAACTCAAAAAATTCTAGCGAAGAAAAGACACACTGCATGCTTTGACGTAGTCAAACGGCTGCTATTATTTTACATAAAACGTAACGAACTTTATCGTAGAGCAAACCTGAAGCTCGATGAAGAGGCTTTGAAACACCACAAGAAGTACGATAGTGAAGCTTGTGTTCCAATGTATGTTTTTGAAAGGGGTGAAACTCGCACTGGTGATGGATAAAATGACGAAGAGCCGACGGAGGATGATGAAGATGACAACTACACGACGGTCTCGCCATGCCAAGAATCCACTTCCGACGATTCTTCACGCACCTCTGAAGAGGTGTATATGGAGAATTGTGGCATAAATATCGAAGCCGATCCGGACACCACCATAAAGGCGCTCGATGCTGCACAAAAGCTGCTCCTTGTCAGAAACCGAGGCGATTTTGTGTCTGGCTACAACCGTGACATATTAGGGCTCAGTTTCCCTCATCTCTTTCCCTACGGTCGAGGTCACCCCGGGACCGAGAGACTAGTTCCGGTCTCCATGGAGGAGTGTTGTCGCCACTATCTAGAACTCTCTAGTAGACATTTCGCGCAAGACTGCTGTTTTGTATTGGTTGCAGTCGACCTGTGCGGAAGAAACAGAGTAACACTGTCGACAGCCTTCCGTGCAAGAAATTTCATAGTTTTGGAAACGTGCAAAAGGAGGAAATTGCTGAAGCTCTTAGACTTATGACCGAACGACGAAAAAGCGCCCTTGCTGGGCGTGTAGACCCAATACTTTCACAAAGCACAGCAGCTACTAAGAACGCTCTCAAACTTCTCCACAACGTGAGATTATCCAGGTCTTACATGTGGGGATCTTCGGAAGAACGACGTGTTTACAGGCGCCGTGCTTTCTCAGTGGATTCGTTTCCGAAGAGTGGCGCTGTTTTCGTCACAATAACACCGACAGATGTCGGCACATTGCAGGTTGGAATGATTGCAGGAAATGTGACAGCTGCTTCTGTTAATAGACTGCTAGATAAAAATCTCCAGTCCCATGCTCAACGACTATCGACAGCACGTAAGGATCCGGCTGCATGTGCGGAGTATTTTGAGTCAATCTGTGACATGTTCGTGGAAGACATAATTGGATTCGATCAATCCCGAAGCCTACCATATCGAGGGGGTGGACTTTTCGGCATCGCAAAAGCTTTCATAGGGGTAGTTGAAGCACAAAATGGAGGTACTCTCCATATGCACTCCATTATTTTCATTGCCGGGCTCCCAAGAACGCAAGAGGATTTTGTATCGAAATATGAAGACTTAGTTGACGGGAATGCATTCAAGAACCGCTTAGTAGCACTAGTGGACAGCGTGTTTTCCACCTCCGTTCCCCTGCCACGTCAATTTGATCCATTTCTTTCGTGTCCAAGTTGCGGTGAATCTAATGCATTGCGTCCTGTAACCCAAGTTCCAAAGAAAGATTTTCTCTCCACACCCATCGGGCCAGGCCAACTGCGATGTGCTCATGTTCCAACTGCGGGAAGGGTTTTGGCGGATGTGAAATCTTGAGAATAGAGACTAGGAAACTCCACGACAGTTTGGAGCTTAATTCTCTTCAAGATCCGCGAATTCCTTTTGGAAACATCTCCATCGAGACTGATAGAATCACGAAGCAGCACTTGTTGCTGCCCAACAATCAAGTTTGGCCGCCATCGAGCGAGCCAAGTGACGGGGTATGCAACCGTCTGCACAACGTCCGTCTTGCGCGAATTGTCCTTCTTACACAA
The DNA here is from genome assembly GCA_030374735.1 of Gracilaria caudata. Taxonomy (NCBI): domain Eukaryota; phylum Rhodophyta; class Florideophyceae; order Gracilariales; family Gracilariaceae; genus Gracilaria; species Gracilaria caudata. The sequence continues at coordinate 4,633 of JASCIV010000264.1, forward strand.
CAGCATAATTTCAAACATGAGCCGTCGTGTTTCAAGCCAACCAAATCACAGGCACGAATGTATGCCGGTACATGTTTCCTCGAACGATAATTGAACAAACACACGTTACCGACTCGTGGATGTTGGCAATGAAGCGCTCTCCCCACTCTGAGTACATTAACAATTATAATGATGTTATATCCATGTCTCTGCTTACAAACCATGACATTAGATTTCTAATTGGTGGAACAACAAATGAGCTGTATTACTGCATGGAATATGCGACAAAGGTGCAGAAAGACTAAGCAGATGGTCCACGACTGATTATGGATTCCTACAATCGCCGATGAAGTGTTGAGCAGGGACGTTCAACCGAGGGGAATCCCATCGATAATGTTATTCGTGGTCGATCACGGGTGAACTCAATGGCGATATCACTTTCACGGCAGCAAGAAATCCCATCTACTATCTGTGCTCTGTACTTGCGGCAAAAGAGCGCTCTGTATTCATCACATAAGTTTGGCCCACTCTTATTTGCCCAAACTATTGATATTCTTCTCGACAAGACGCATGACGCAAATCTGGTTCAAGACTCCGAAGAAAAGTACGTGAGAGCCTCGCAGTTTCTCGACTATATATACCGTCCCGAACCCTTATCAAACTTGAACCTGACTGAATTTGTGTCTCAGTACCACAGAAAGAAGGGAATCCCAGACTGTCACAACAATGAAGTACAAAAGTTTCTCGATGGCCATCCTCTACAAAAATCCCACCACATGTTTCCGATTTTTGTAGAGGATGTTTCATTTGTAATACCAGAGATCATAGGTCCAAGGTTCCCGGACCTGCTCAGCTGCATAGATGATGACGAACACCAGGAAAGATATGGCCTTTACGCCATGATACTGTTTTACCCTTTCCGCTCCAAGGAAGAATTGACAACCGAGTTTGACTCGTATTGGAGTGCTTTTCATTTTCACAAGAAAGAGGGGCATATCTCCTCACGGCCATGCCAGATTCTTGATAATATGCAAGAACACTACGATTCAAAACGCCATGCTCTCGCTGAGAAAGAGGCGCACCGTGAGTTCACGCAGTATTTCTCTGAAGATAATTTTGAGGACACACAGCCGGACCACCTTGAGCAGCAAGGGGAGGTCGGTCGTGAAGATTCAGATGTGAAGAACAGTTCAAGGACGGACACCGTTCTCGTGGCTTTGGACGGAGTTACAACTCGATGTAATGCTTTTACATTTCGAGTTTTGTTTAGTGAAACAACGAGAATGGCCGTACTTCCACATCGTCGAAACCATTCGGCACATAAAGGAATTGCAGAGCTATGGTTTACGAAAGCACTAGAAAGGGTTGACGACAGAGAGCAACGCGAAAGATTGTCAGGAATGAGGGAAAACATTTGTCGCATAAGCACAGAATTGAACGGCAACCAACCAGATCCCATGTACGCCACGCAACATGTTCATAATTATTCCGAGTGCAGTCATGATCACCAGACAGTCGTTTATTTACTGTAAGATTACATATAACGGTCTCGTAACGTTCTATCCATAGGGGCCGATAACAATCTCTTGGCAATTCCTGAACCACAATGTGAACATTATCCATCACTCTCTGCGATCATTTTCAAGTTTGAGTTGAATCAGAAGCAAGCTCGGGCTTTCTCATTGATTGGGAATGAACTTTTTCTTCGATTACGTGACTCGTACACGACAGCCACTGATTATGAATCGTCTACTAACTCACCTTTTGTGATGTACCTTGGAGGCGAGGGAGGAACCGGGAAATCGAGAGTCATATCCGCCATTCAGAACTTTGCACTACTATGGAGTCGGAAGCATCTTGTTCAAACCTGTGCCCCAACAGGCGTCGCTGCATCACTAATAAATGGTAAGAAAATTCACTCACTTCTCGGGTTGTCGCCTGGTCGAGCTTATAATCCTCGCAAGAAACCACATGTCAAATCACGAGATGAATATTCTGAAACTGCTCTTCTCATGGTGGATGAGGTCTCGATGTTGGATCGGAAAATGCTCGGCGCACTAGACCTGCATTACCGACAAATCAAGCAGAATGAAAAACCATTTGGAGGGATCATGATGGTACTTTCTAGAGACTTCTTCCAGATACCTCCTGTGGCAAATGACCCAATACGTCAAACCATGTGATTCAAAACGCGCCAATCTACTCGACCACATAGGCTTTGAGCGCTGACAGAACCTCACACATGCCGTTGTTTTGACTGAATCAATGAGACAACAAAAAGATCAGCACTACGCTGAATGCCTTCGACGACTACGCATAGGTAGAGGAACCGAATCTGATCGTCAAATGCTCAATACTCGAGTACTTTCGGACTCAATAGAATCAATATGTATCTGCGAGAGAAATAGGAAACGTCCACTTCGTGCTACCTGAGAATGATCTTCGCACAGCACTAAATTGGTTGCGGATTGGTGAATATAGCAAACAGTGCGGGTTCAAGCCCATCGTCAGTGTGGCTAGGTTAAAGGACGACAATGGGTTCTGGCTAGCAGACGAACACATTCGATCACTGTTTCACCTTCATGATATGAAAACCGGTGGTTTGCAAGTGCTTCTACCTCTTCTCCCTCACATGCCAGTTCGGATAACACAAAACATCAACATTGGATTGGGGATTGCAAATGGGACCACAAAAGTTTTTCACGGTGTAGAATTTCCTTCAAGCACATCGTTTCAAGATTCCGATTTGTTCGGAATCCAGTGCGCTATCGCGTCGACTTTACCAGTCGTATCTTATATTAAGATTGATAGCCCGGTAGCTGCACTTCAGAACAACGTGATTCATCTGTCGGGAAAATATCCTGAGCATACGTTTCGCGGGTTTCCACTCAAGCAAGAAAACGTGAATATAAAACTAACTGGATCTAAGACTGTGAGAACATCCATTGAACAGCTGCCGTTTGTGCCAGGTTACGCATGCACGACTTACAAAGTACAGGGTCAAACGGCGGATGCAATCGTGGCCTTTCCTTTCAAAAAGGGCAGTCGTGGATTACCATCCACAGCAGCACTTTATGTTGTATTATCTCGAGCGCGAGCAATAGACGATTTATATCTCACGGAACCCATCTCAAAAGAAGACTTTAAATACTTTAAGCCAAATGAAGGGCTACTTGAAGAACAAAAACGATTGTCATCTATAGAGCACAGTACTTTAGATCACATCTTTGCTCGTAAGAATATAACAAGTTCAAACTATTAAAAATTTTATAAATGTTGTTCGTCTGATACATTACTTACCAAAACGCTTGCACGCTAGTTTTAAAAGGGACATATTTTTCCAGATTTTACATTTTCAAATCCATTTCAAAAATATCTCGCAACTCAAATTGTTTAACCGACTATCGATTATACCACAACTTAGCTTTTAAAAGCATTCTGTGCTTTTTTTATTCCATAGGAAGAAACTCTATTCTGTAACAAGCTTTATTCTCAAGCAGACATAGGCCAAAAATTTCGAGAAGGAAAACATTATTCAACACACTTGCCATTATGTCATCAACCTCATTAGTTAATTTTTAAACTACTCATCTTCGTAAAATATTCAGGCAGACGAGTCTTATCGTCTTCCAATTTCTCAAAAATTATAATTTTGGGTTTTAATCTTTCCAAAGTTTTTAAACTATTGAAATATGACACGATTATATTACCAAATAAATATTGAGAGCAAGAAAAATCTTGATTTTGTGAAATAGTATTACATATATAATTTAATTATTAAACTACCTGTTTCCAGTTTAGTATGTATCAAAGATGTTTGACTATTCGTTTTTCATTTTTAAATCTTGGTTTTTAAAAGTTTTTGTTAGATTTTCATTTTTATTTATTCATAATTTATTAATTACTTCATTATTAACGGCTAAAAATTATTCTGTAGTTTTCAAAAGTAAAACTTTTGTCTTGTAATTTAGGAAATCAAATTTGCATGCTAGAGCTTTTAAATTTGGAAGTCTTTAACAAATAGGGTTAATTTTTAGCAGTTTTTTGTTCTGCACATCAGAAAGTCTACATAAAAATCTACAATTTTGTTAACATTTTCCCATATTTTTTTAAAGGAGTAGAGCAAATCTATCGATCTCGGTGGTGCTAGTTCCTTCTCTAAGGATGTGGACCCCCCTTGTGGGTGAGGTGATGTTGATGTGGAGACTGTCTCTAATTTCTGGGTGCTTTATGGCATGTTGCATGCGGACATTACTAGGTGGTATGGATTCTGGGACCATTGAGTGGTGATGGACACGTGGGACGTGTGTAGCTTTGCCTGGGTACATTGGCTCTTGGAACACCCTGACAGTGGGTTGGCCACGTGTATGGACTTCGTGAGGTGTGCACTGCATTAGTTAATAATGTTTGTTTAATGTCTAGTTGAACCTGCTTAGGTGAACGCGGCCTCGCCGTCGCGAGCACTAGGTGAACTCAACTGAGGTTGCCCTCCTTAACCAGAGGCTTGGTTCTAGTTATTACAACCTTCGTAGGTTTACGACCCCTTCGGGTGGGTAACCGCGATCAGTTCCTGTACAACTATTCCGTCAGGATCACCCAGGAGCATTTCATCACCTACTTTCGAGGTTTATTGAAAACGGTATCGTCACGTGACTAAGGTTTGGACTCCACCGCTGTATAGGGTTATTATACAGTTCTTGTTTTATGCGTCGCACCGCCTTTGGACCTGTCTTTGCCGGTCCAGTCCGGTTGTTGTTTCTCCAGACTCTTACACTGTCGCTACGGTTCTCCTTTTCCCTTTTCTTTTCACCCTTTTCTCTGGGTTTTTCCTAGATCTCTCTTCTTTTCTTCGGCACACCTCTGTAGGTATATCCAGTCACCGTCTCCGGTCTTACACTTGGCTCCGAGTACGGACAGAGGGCTCTTTCGCTGAGTCTACCATTCACAAGGAGCAGGACTTTAGACGTGTAACTATTGCACAGGTCGAGGTATTTGCGTTCCATTGAGTTGAGGAAAGGTGGATAAAATTTATTTTCCTGATTTTTAAAATAAGGTTTGGTTATTGTGGGAGTTCACTAAAAGAATCCTCTACGTTCATTACTTGTCCGGCCAGACACATTGTAGCCCAGACGTCTCACACATACCATCATGGTATCGTCTAGGGAGCCCCGACGGAGTCGTTCGAATACGACGGTATATCTGCGTAGTGCAGCACTAATCCAAGATACGAAACTTTCTGCTGAAACTTGTCGCAGCCAGGCTTTTTTTGTTGTTCTAGCGTGCCACTAACGATTGAAGCAGGAGACTGTTCAGCTGATGTTGGGCCCATAGGCCGCATCACAAGGCGCTCTTTCTGAATTTAACTATCAGCTTCGATTATGAATAATGAGTAATCTTATTCTGAATAAAGGCCTTAAATGGACTCTACTAACTGAAAACCTCCAATTCCGCCACGGTACTAATGCGTGCTGGTTGTTGTGGACCACAAGGAAGGTTCTCAAATCGGATGCTCCCTGAGATGAAATTAAACTCGGCGACCAGGATCATGAGATGCGCAGGACAACCGCAGAAATACAGTAACTTCGTCAATTCCTTTGCACAACCAACGCACTGCCCGTACACCTAACGTGATACCTGGTCTATCCCTACATCATACCCTCGGGTACAATCAGCCCGTCGGCTGTACAGCGGCAACGTGACTTTGACTGCAGAATTTGGGTGTGCCAACAATTCACGTGCCCTGAATGGCCATCGGGACGGGTGACCAGCACGACGTCATGCGGTGCCACTTTCGCACTTTTATTTGTCCTCCGCAGCCCGGCAACCTATTCGCTCGGCTTTCCCCACCTCCGCTCCTCCCGCCACTCCGCTCCATGTGACCCACATCCGTGCTCCGCATTCCTCAGCACGTTCACTTTTCCCCCCTCTCCTACGGGTGCGATATTATCCCTTAACGATATTGCCTATGGGACCTCAAACAACTGTACATGAGTCTCCGTCCGCCCGTATGTGCATCAACTCCGCTTCTGGTGATTCCCACAAGGGCGGTCACCCCATTTTTGCTCCCGCCTTGAGTCGCAAGCAAAAGTTGAAGAGGCGTCCCTTTCCATCTCGGCTATCGCGGCGCCTGTTACGATTTCCGAAGAATGTCCTTCTCCTTCTTCACAGAGCGTTTTCGAGTCGCAAGAGCTGCCAAGGCTCCGCACTTGCTGTTGTATCTCTCGGGGTTTTCTTATCCCTCTCGCTAACTATCCTAACATCGCTGCTCATTATTGCAAGTATCCCTTCTGACTATGCACTGTCTCCTCCAGAGCTTCCCTCCAAGGAACATACACGAGTCTACGCACGAATTACGGAGGAAACTCAACATGATTTTGTGACCACGGCCCTTGCAAACTACTTTGACATTCCTCCAAGCCTTGCAAACAAGCTACAGCCGGCGCAGCGCTTTGATCTTCTCTCCCAGCTTCAGAACGCCCAAAGTTCGAACAAGCGCGCACCCCGCCGTCTCTTCTTCCTTCATGTGGTCGGATCAGTTGCCTCACATCGACTTCATGCGCTTGCCACCGCAATATCGTACGCCAAGAATACCAATCGCTATCTCCTTGTGTTGTGGGATGTGAAACGTGGAGGGGAGGAACTGGGCACCGAACCCCTTATTCCACTGCACACGCTCGATGAGCATAATATGATGCTTGTATACGTCAGTTCACTGCAGCTCACTCCAAACTCCTCGGACTGGAGCGAATTTCAGATCAACTATTATACAAACTTTGGTGCTGGCGGTTATCCCCTTGATAACGTTGCAGCGCTCACTAATCGCCATATTTTCTATCGCGCCCAGGAAGAAGTCGAAGGTCGTTACGCCGCCGCATCTCAAGGGGTAATGGTCATGGAAAAGTTATTTCAACCGCATCAACAGTTTCAATACCAGTGGAAGGATTTCTTTAAGGATTGGACTTTTCCTGGATTGAGTACAGCAGATGTTCGCGATGTTCTTAATCGAGTGTATGGTGTTCCTCAGGTTTTCATTGACAGTATGTCAGACGCCTCTCAGCGAAAACTATTGCGGGCCCTGGATCGGTCAAATTCTAAACGTGCATTCTTTATACATGCTCAATATGGGCTGGGCAACCGCTTAAGAGCCCTGGGATCCGCGATGGCTATCTCAAAAGAGACAGGTCGTGTCTTAGTTTTGATATGGGAACCCGATGTGCACCTCAACTGTCGGTTTTCGGATCTATTCGCGAATGACATGGTTATCCTCGAGAAACTGAATATGAACTGGCCTCCAGGTGATGCGAATACAAAAGATCACGCAATGCGAACAGTTGACTTCTACAATTTTATGCGCTTTAACGGCAAACACATCCACAATCCACTCACGGAGTTGGTGAACCCAAGGAGCGGGCGGCATGTTTATGTCAAGACAGCTTATGTGGTGCGATCAAGCTTCACTCCTCGAATCATCTCTACCACATCCAAGTACTGGAAAACAATGCGTGACACTCTTGTTCCAAATGCGGAGATAATGTATTTGGTAAGTGATCCGTCGTTCATAAACATCAGAGGGATGGTTGGGGTGCACATCCGATCTCGAACAATTGAAAACGACATCAAAGGCGTGAGTGAAGAGTTTTACGGAAACGGTTCTAAAGTGACAGATCACTGGCGTCGCATAACAGGGTTGAAGACGTTTGAAAACAAGATCATGCGTTTGAGTCTACGGTACAGGTTCTTCGTAGCGGCAGATACGAGGGAAGCCATAAGAGAGCTAGAACGCAAGTTTGGGTCACATAGAATTTTCAGCATTCCAAGAGATCAGGATTGTGTGACCAGAGATGTAGAATGTGCGAAGCTCGCTTTGGCCGACATTCTTCTTCTTTCAAAGGTGCCAACTCTCTTAGGGAGCCACTGGAGTTCCTTCACAGAGGGAGCAGTACGATTATCAGGAAAGATAAAGGTGCTGCTCGCAGGCGTCCATTTTGGAAGACCGAAGTAAGATGAGACGCGTGTTTTCGTATCCATGGGAGGTGGTTCGGACTAATATTGGAATACACCTTGGACCCATGGAGTTTTGTTGTCAACTGCAGTATCTATTGTATGACAGAGGGTAGGCGTCTTGTCAAAAGACCTCCAACTAACCGAGCTGTCTGTGGCCTAAACACCGTTTCCGTTTACATGCCGAGGACATGGAGCGCCAGAGCTCCTTGATGATGCAATGGGGTACGGAAGGATAAGTCGCAATGATTTATATATGTTGACATGTATAGGCGGGAGTTTTGTTGCCTCGGTGGAGTTGTGATCACTGGATGTCACCGAGGAGTTCATCACTGGTGAATTTACGATGATGGGCAGTCTGCACACAGGTCCGCTATTTCTCTGTCAAACTATAACGGTAGCCTAGGTAGTCCAAGATAGGATATGTCGAGGTATTGAGAGCTTTTCCTGCTGCTCAGGGTCTGGATTGAAATGTATGTAAATTACGGGTCACCATCGAAGGAAGCACTTAAAACATTATTGGAGAGATGAACAAGCGATGACAGATTCATGTTCGTTATAGAATTTCAGGTCTTCCTGCGAAGACTTTCCATTCCGAACGGCTCATCTGTTGCTTTGGAGTTCCAAGCCCTCGCCTTCGACTGCCTTACTGCGACACAACACGATTCTTCAACAGTATCACAATGGAAGCCCTGAAGCTCGATTTTCACTCTTTACATTACATGGTCATGCACACCTTGCGTTGCCAAATAAGATGTGTTGTGAGTAAGGGTTGGAAGAGCGCGTACTTCACTGCATGAGTGGCAGCCGTCCATACGCAGCACGGCCAACTTGGAACAGATTACACTGCTGGAACGACTCAGAACCTTTGTCGAAAGCGTGTGAGCCTGCAAGCGTGGGCCTGCAATAGATTTGCCCTCATCACATGAGAGCACGAGCCTTGTCATGGCGACGTCAGAGAAATGATCATGGTCAAAGCTCCTTCTGATTTGTTCTGTACCCTTCGCTAAATGCAACAAGTGTTTCAGTCAGAGATCGTTTCTCGCGCTTGTCAGGACGCACTTGGGAACTCAGCCAGGGATAACCTATGTACACGTTCATCGGGCAGTTGTTCTGCTCCTCATTTGAGAAGTGTCAGAAGTAGTAGGTTTCTGTCATCATCGAAACCAGCCGTGCATAATTGGTATTTCATGGTGAAGCACTTACCAGCCATTCACAGAGGGCGTTGCTCACGCTGCGAGAGTTTCAAACGAAGTGCGCTGCTTAATTTAGGCATCGTGAATCGAGGATCACCTTGAGTGGTATTCGGATGAGACATAATCTGGAAAGCGACAAAAGGGATGACTTTGAAATAAAGGCAGTGATAAGGTTAGAGCCAAATATTTTGACAATGGATGAAAGTCCCGGTGACATGTTTCAGATATTGGTAGAAGCAACTATCTTCAAAGCTAACTGTGTTAGGCTCTGCAGAGATGTCAGAAAGAAAGTGATATTGCTTGAGATATCATCACGAAAGGAAGTAATTGGAATTGCAAAACATACACATTCGATGCAACGCGCTCAACGACACCGCGAGCAGACTTGAACGGCAGGAGCGGCGTGCTCCAATTGCTCACATATCGCGATGGCTCAGTGGCGGTTGTGTTGATTGAACAAAACCTGTGCTGTTATCTTCAATGACAAAGGGACGCAAAACGAGCTGGTTAGATGTATTGCGCAAAAACGGGTACCTGCGTGCGCGCGGACAAGGCTCTGACAGAAACCGTTTCTCTTCAAGGATCGCACCTCATGAGCACGATCTCTGAAGCAGAACTGACTTTGGTTTGACTTTCTTCACCGCCACATAGCCAGAAATTACGATTCCTTCGGAGAAATCTATGAACATTGAGTGCTGCTAAACTGAACAACTCACACCATTGACTCAAAGCCGCGACTACACGTACCGAAAGGCCTCAGCCCGCATCCTTCTCGTATCCATCCATGTGAATACCGGCCGAGATCGGTTTTTTACCGTTGGACAAAGATCACGGGGGCTTCGACTGTCGTCAAACCGCCCAGCGTCGGCGGCTACGGATCAAATGTGTTCGTGGGCCTCACGACGTGGGGGCACTGCCACCGTGGCAACCGGGATCTAAATTTACATGCGGCTCGACAAAATTTGTCATTTAATGACCCCTTGAGCCTCGGCCTCAAATACGAAATATGACAAGGCCTCATGAGTCATTTGAAATGACGCTCAGAATCTCATCCCCAGTTGCGAACAGTAGGTTTGGTACCAAAGGTACTATCGAAGTCATCGACGCCAACTCCAAGCTAGTTCTGACCCTCGGTTCGTCACGCGCCAGGAATTCTGCTATGCGTCTGCCGAGCCAAGGACCCACGCCAAATGCCATTGTGGCGCGAGATGCGCGCTCTCTCTCTTTGTGTCGCATGCAAGCGCACTGCTGAGCGGGGTCTGCCCTCAACATACGGCTGCTTGCCTCCGCCGCCGCACTGAATACCCACACTGCGACTTCGTCACCACGGGAGCTACGACGGTACAGAATGCCCATCACCTTGAACGCAGCGCTACCTTTGTTCGCTCAACAATGCGCGAAGACGGGTGACTTCCCATAGTGGAACTAAGGGAAGAACCCTGAGAGGTAAGATGGATACCCTTGGGCTTGAAGAGGTTTCAACAGCCTACAGTTGTTCTGTGGTCTGGTCTTTGGCCTTGCCCGTAGCAGCAAACATGGCGTTCCCATTGGCATTTTCAACGTACTTCCCTTTCCACCATTTACCAAGGAATTACTCTGTCCATCGAGATGACGATGAGGATGAAAAAATCATTCGATTCGATTACAGCTTCATCATGCCTTTGCTTCGAACAGAAAGACGGCACAGAAATCCCTCAAGATTGGCACGCACGTAATTGTTCGAACCGCGAGAAGGCTGCTGTTACTCTAAGGTTACCATGAGGATTGGATGCTCGGATAAAATTCTTCTCCACTTCTTTTTGCTTGGATAAGAGCCAAGCCAACGAAGCCAGACCCAACGCTGTCGGTTCACTCCAAACATACAGATTGCTCCTCTACAGGGACAGCACCATTGCCGTTTTTCCTCTCATCGGCACATCGATTGCTTTGCATGATGATGTGGCAGCAATGTGAAGAGAAAATGTTTCATGCATTTCGATGCTTCGCATTGCTGCCCCAATGCAGACCCGCGAACCATTTCCCAAGATGTGACAAACCTGAAGGTACACAATTCGAACCTTTGGGTACATCCCGCACATCGAAATCGTACCAAATCGAAGCGTAAGTGTGAGGAGATAGAATTGCTAGCTTGTGAGAGTCGTTCGAACAAGACCACTAACGCTCTGCACCCAGTAGCCCCTTTGCCCGGGACTCAATCGTGCGGGTTTGCAAAGTGGACAAACGGAGGATTCGAATCAAACCTGAATGGATTTTCAAAAGCTTTGGCTCGACGCCATAGCCGAGGAAAAGAGTTGTGCGGACCCGCAAGTTCTGTACGTGTTTTCGGCTACGGATATACCTGTCGCTTCTGGAGCGGAGTGTATATCTAAACCACATAATGAAGATGCCGAGTGTATCCTCATCGTCAGCGAGGCAGCCTCTCACACGCATCATACTAATCTGTTGGATGGCGGTGGAGTCAAACAAAGAGACGTAGAACTCAGGTTTCCCGCTTTGGAAGAATGTGGTCAACACCCCATGCTGTCCTATCTCGATGGAACATGTCTGCATCGCATGCGACAGAGATGTAGGTCGGAAACCATCATGACGCTGTCCTTTAGGTGCAAGGTGACTCCCTCGGCAAGGTTCATCGTTACGGATGATGGGATCAGAGTTACCGGTACCAACCTGGAAGAGGACAGAATTTTATGCGTGACCAGTGATCGAGGAAGGGTTCCGAGCAAAGACTATTTCAACAGTTCTGATTACGAAGGGGTCCTCCACCGTTTACTTCTCAACAGCTCTGAAGATATCCGCCGGAGGCAAAACGGCTTGTTACACACACGCTGGAGTAACGTCTCCCGCTCCGTTGTCCTAGCCATATTCAAAATTGGGGGGGCAATGATTGATGCTGTTGAGAATATCGCTTCTGCGATCAAGTCAGGAGTGCCATCAGAGGAAATCATATGGAAGGAAGACGGCATCACCATCTTCGCAGAAGATTTGAGATCGGTCAATGGTTTTGGCCATACCGCGGAATGCGAAAGTCTACGCGATCCTGTGGTTGACTTATTGCTAAGTGGCGCAAACAGAGAAGTTATTGGTATTCGCGGAGGCGTTCCCCCTCCTATAAGGTTTGCGAAAGAGGAAAATTGCATCGAGAAGAGACTCGTAGATTATTGCAGAGCAATAGTTTTGAACCGTTCTTCTAAAGTGTCCAAGTTTGCACTGATGGCGGCCACCGTTGAAGCGCTCATTGAAGTTGGGGGGATTGAGTCAACCCTAAATTCCCTGTGCACAAGCTCAATGGCAAAAGAACTATCTCGTGACGCCACTCTGTATGAAGCGTTGAGGCTGGAGTGGGTACTGGGACTCAAATGTCAAGAACTTGTGTATTTGTCTCAACCTTTAACTCAGTATAGGAATAACCTTCGTAGTCAACGTACTCGCGAGCTGATCAGGAAGGCATGTGAGCTCTCAAGTATCAATAGAATGGAAAGAAAAGTCAAAGAAGAGGAGGTACTCCATGATCCTGAGCTCTTGAAGGAACACTACTGCACTGGTAACTTTGAGTTAGATCTTGTGGCTATTTCGGATCATCTCATTCATTGCAGCAAATTTATATGGCATGATACCGAAATCCGAATGCTGAATCTCTTAGCAATAGGTGCTGAAATGATTCGTGAACAGCTGCAAGGAGCAGAAAAATGTGCTCGATTCTGCGGGACTACTGTCACTGCGAATGCGGACCAAGGCTTTTCCGTTAGAAGTAATTGCGGTGTAGCTGTCGGTTTTTGTAACCTTAGAGCTCTCACGAGCCGTGAAAACGTGTTTTCAGCTATGCTGAGTTTCATGGAAGGCGGACCAGAAGAAGGATTCTGGAACATGGGTAACCCTACGCGGATGATTGCAGACAGAACACTGTTCGTGCGAAGCACATTTAAGCGGTTTCATGCACGAGGAATGTCTCGAGCCCGAGCTATAGAGACAGCTGTAATGGCTGCCAAAGTGCTTTCGATTCGACGTACCCTTGACTTTAAATCAAGAGTTTTGGCAGATGTGATTGTTGTAGACACACTCAAGGAGGTGAGAGGCTGCTTCTTCGAGGAAAGCACAGGAATCGATATTGCGGATATAGCATACGATGAAAGCGAGAAGAATGTGGACATGAGCCTCAGAGGCTGCTTCTTCGAGGAAAGCACAGGAATCGAGAATGCGGCTATAAAATACGATGAACGCGAGGAAAGTACAGAAATCGATATTGCGGATACAGCATACGATGAAAGCGAGGACAGTAACTCTACCGACGGTACAGAAATCGATATTGCTGAGAATATCCGACATTGTTTCGGGATTTTGATGCATCTCGTTTTTCACGGTTTAATTCAAAAGTTCTTGGGCTACCGCCAATATGGCTGCCGCTGGTGTATGAGGTATGGGATGCAACCTGCGGGGCAACTCAAACAAATGCGAGATGGGGTTGAGACTATAGATGGGGATCCAAGAGAGCACGATCACTTATTGGGTATAAGCGTGGATCCGAGACAGCTGCGTAGCGTTCCACAAGAGAAGCTTGGTGCCAGCAGTTTTGAGCTGCTTGATCACACAGAGCACTACGAACGTTACGGCAAGTTCGAAGTGCATGAAGATGCGGTTGCATTCTCTGCGGCGGGGCAGAAATACTTTGCATATTGCGTAGGAGGAAGAGTATATGTGAGAAAGAGGGGTTTACTGGAAGAATTGCGGAAACGATTTGGAGGTAATAAAGTTGCACTTACGTTATTTGGGACTGGTTTGTCGATTGAATTGAAAGAGAGACAACCACTCCACAGCGATGCTGAAGCCATGGATCTGATCATGTCAGTGGCTCGAGAAGGAAGTGATTTGGGGTTCTGGATATGGTCAAAGATTTTGAAAGGTCGTATCAGATATGTCGCCACCGAAGATTCGTGTATGTGGAACACTTTCGCGAGGAGCTCAGATGCTCTGCTACAAGGGCAATGGTCGGTGCCGAAATGGGTATTGCGTTACATGGTTGTGTTGTCGAAGGACGGCGGAAGTCAAGATAGCATTCTGGTTCAAGCTGGAGACGACATGCCTGTATTTGAGCTCAAGGATAACGGTTTGACGAGATACAGCTGTCAACAAGTGCCTGGTAGCGTTGTGAACAGGAAGGAGTATAGAAAGGCGTTTTTTGAACCCACAATGACCGTTGCCGGTGAGCGTCACCCCCGTAGATGACGTGATTGACCCACAGCAATGCTTTCTTCACGCAGAAGAGTAGTTCTATGGATGCTGTGTGGTTCAGACACGGAACAAGTCCGGTGCTTTTGAGCTGGTTCTCTGCATGTTCATTTCATTTTTTTACACTTCTTTCTTGAGGACGTCGACCCACGAGTGGGTCGAGAAAGTCAGCTCTTTAAGAGCAATCTTCTCAGCACAGACTAGGATGAAGTTTTAACAGGATTGGATTCGAACGCCATTTGTACGGCTAGAGCGGGCGATTCCTGAAAGGCCTCTCTTGAGCCCAGCCTCGGCTTTGGATTATGCACTACAATGGTCATTGCAAACGTGTACAGCGGCAGATCAAGACGTTTCATTCGATCTGAACATATAAAAAGTTTACCGCTACCGCAGATTGCTACCAGCAATTTGCTACGACACCCCGGTGTCGTTTGCCAACTGGGATATCATAAAGGAAGACTTGCGTATCTCATCTCATCCTCGTTTGCATTGTCCTCTTTCTCTGAGCCACGTGGGCGAAATCTCAACTTGAGCCTGTTTGCTGGCACCGCGAGCAGCAAGACTCTGGAGCCTACTCATAGGACTGATCGACGTGTGTTGCAGAATTGGGATCTACGTTACTGCTCTTCCGTAGTACTATCATTAGCGTGCTTTGCCCAAAGCTCACGGCTATAACGCAAGGCGCTCCTCAGGTGTGGGGGCGTAAGGCAAACACCGACATCCTTGGCAAGTTAAATAACTAAGCCATCAACTACGCTTTTGGATACGCTGGGACGGAGCAATTTTCACATGCTCAGAGAACGTTTAAGAGAAGGGTCGATTTTCACAAACGCCGGCAGATGATTGCGTACATTTCTACTTTGCAAGCTTCTTGGCAAGCTGTGCGGACGTCCGGGCGTAGCAATGCTCTCCAAACGTACGGTCGTTCGTCAAGGGTGACGCTGCGTCGCCCTCGTTGTCGGCCTGTGCGACAGACGCGCTTCACAGTCGTTGCTGCAGCACCTCAGATAAGCTACGACGAAAACACAGACGGGTTGCCATCGTCAAAGGCACAGTCGGTTGCTGCGACACCCAGGTACGAGAACGTTCTACGCGAAATTTTGGTGGGAGTGCGGGAACTAGCACAACCTTTGTATGGTGGAGACAAGAAAGTGACAGCGTGGCTGTGGACGGCGGCAACCGTAGTACTGGCGTTGGCCGCAACTCTCTACGCCGTCATGCTGAGCATGATCCAGAGGTTTTTCTGGAACAGTTTGAACGCAAGGGATGCGTCAAAGTTTGGAAAGCTGATGCTTTTGTACGCCATAGCGGTGGTGATTGGGCCCATCGTGATCTCGGTGTTCAACTGGATCACGCAGCGTCTTGCGCTCATGTGGAGACGCCTTCTCACCGACCATCTTTTGCGGCGGTACTTTGCAAATCTCAACTACTACAAGCTGTCTCTTGGAGTGTCGGACATTGACAATCCCGACCAGAGAATATCGGAGGACGTGATGAAATTCACCTCTCGCGCGGTGCGGTTCATCACGGTGATTGGAGTGGGCGTGTTTGATCTGGTGGTGTTCTCCGTGTTGCTGTACAAGGTTTACAAGCCGTTGCTGTTCCTTCTGATGGGCTACTCCGCGATTGGCACAATCGCAATCGCTCGCGTGGGTCGTCACCTGCTGGTGTTGAACCGCGAGCAGGCCAGCCGCGAGGCCGACTTTCGGTTCGGACTGGTGCGCGTGCGCGATTCCACCGAGAGCATTGCGTTCTACGGCGGCGAACAGCGCGAAGAAGGCGAGCTTGGCTCACGTTTCAGCAGCGTGTTTCGCAACAAACTGCAGCTGTTGGGGCTGACGCGCACGGTGGAGTTCATGTCGTCGTCGTTTCGATACTGGGCGCAAGTGGCGCCCACCGCGTTGATTGCGCCGCAGTACTTTGCGGGCAAGGTGCCACTCGGTGCGCTGAGTCAGGTGTACTTTTCATTCAACCACGTGCTATCGTCGCTAGGGCTTGTGGTGTCCGAGTTCACGGCGCTGGCGGAGTTTGGCGCGGGCATTCGGCGCTTGAAGGGCCTTTCGGATGCGTTGGACGCGCGCAACACGCCGGTGAGGTGCATTAGCAGCTCCGAACGCGACGGCGAACGCGACGGCGAACGCGACGGCGACACAGCAGAGCTGGCGCTGCGAGACGTGTCCGTTTTCACGCCCACGCCGCCGCACCAAGCGCTTGTGCAACACATTGCGTTCAGCATACGCCGCGGCGAGCGGCTGTTGGTGGTGGGCCGATCCGGCATTGGAAAGAGCTCTCTGATGCGCGCCATATGCGGGCTGTGGGAGGAGGGCGAGGGAAGCATCACACGCCCCGAGCGAGAGCGCACGCTGTTCCTGCCACAGCGCGCGTTTGTGATGCTGGGCTCGCTGCGCGAAAACGTGATCTACCCGTCGCGGCGCACGGACGTGAGCGACGAGGAGGTGGAGGCGGCGCTGCGGCGCGTGAACCTGGCGTACCTGGTGCGCAACGTGGGGCTGCACGCGGCGGGCGAGGCGCTGAGCCGCAGCATGAGCGTGGGCGAGCAGCAGCGGCTGGCGTTCTCGCGCGTGCTGATTTCGCGCCCGAGCTTTGTGATTCTGGACGAGTCCACGTCGGCGCTGGACCTGCAGAACGAGCGCGACATGTACGCGCTGGTGACGCAGATGGGCGCGACGTGCGTGAGCGTGGGCAACCGCCCGTCGCTGGTGCAGTTCCACGACACGGTGCTGCGGCTGGAGGAAGGCGGCAAGTGGCGCGTGCTGAGCGCCGCGCAGCACGCCGCGGCGCAGCGCGAGCGTGCTGCGGACGCGCACAGCGGCACGCACAGCAGCTCGGAGGCAGTTTAAAACAGCGCTACAGAAGAAACAAAAGATTGCGATTTTGAGTGTTTTTGGGCTGTTTGTGTGCAAAAACGGATGCAGCGCGCGCGCTACAGACGGCGCGGCGCGTGGAAGCTCACAAACGGCGCGGAGCGCGCCGAAGGCAGCGGCTCCAGCGGCTCCAGCGGCTCCAGCGGCTCCAGCGGCTCCAGCGGCTCGTCCGCGGCGGTGAGACACGACAGCTCCGACAGCACCGAGTCGCACTCCGAATCGGAGCCCATCGACGTGGCGCTGGACGACGACGACGACACGGACGACGCCACGCTGCACGAGCTGCCGCTGCTGCGCGACGCCAGCGAACTGAACTGGTTGTCAAAGCTGGCCGGACTCGCCGCGTACTGCGTGCGCGCGGCGCTCCACAGAGGCGACGGCGCGGCGGAGGCGACGGCGGCGGCTGCGGGGGTGGGGGTGGCGGAGCGCGGCGACGAGCGGTGGAGACGGTGCGGGTTTGCCGGACACGACTGCTCGTGCTTGCGCAGCGCCTTGAGGTTGGGCACGCCGTGCGAGCAAAACTGACAGCGCGGACGCAGCGGGTCGAAGATGTCCATGTTCACGCGCGGCTTGAGCTGCGAGCCACGCTCGCGCCAATGCGGCGGCAGCGAGCGCGGCTCTGCGCACGCCGCCGCAGACGCTGACGGCGCGCCGCCGCCGGCGGCGCCCACGCCGGCGCGGCCGCGCTTCACCACAATGGGGATGGGCGCGCAGCGCGCGTCGGACGATGTGGCGGAGGCGGCGCCCAGCGATTGGCCGGGCTGCCAACCGGACTTGCGGAGTAACTCGAAGCCCGGTCCGGACGTGATCTGCTTGTCGTCGAAGTGGAGCGTGGTGACGGACGCGGGCGCCGGCACCGACACTGGCGCGGAGCGCGGCGGCGCGCACGGGCGGCGCGAACGGGACGCGCGCTGCTGACGCTTGCGACGGTGCGAGGCGTTGGCGCCCATGGTGCGCGCGCGGGCTGGCGCGGAGGTTGACGGCACGAGCTGCGCACAGGCAGCGGTGCGAGGTTTTTGTGTTGGCTTTGGGGGGGGGGGGGTGTGACAACAGCGAGCGGACGCGCGAGCGCGTGAGCAGAACACGCGTGTGGCGGGCAGTGGCGCGCGCGCGTTATGAGCACATTTTCTGGTGTTAACTCTACAGGAAACTCGCGTGCCGCGGCGTCGAATGGTTGAAGCGTTTTTGCATCAAATCGACGGCGCGTTGCGATTGGTCGCGCAAAGCGCCACGGCGCGTGCGCCGTTGAATTGCGCGGGCGCTCAGTTGGTTTTTTTGGTGTGTTTGGTGGGCGGGTGGCACACGCGAATCGCGTGCGCGTGTGGTGCGGCGCTGTGTTGGTGCCGGGCACCGCGCACACATGAGGCGCGCCGCTGCTGGGCGCCACGCCATGCGCGACGCGCGCGCGCGCCGGCCGCGGCCGATGCGCATGCGCGTTAATGTTACGCGCGTGGCGGCGTTGGCGGCGGCGGCGCTGCTGGCGGCGCTGGCGCTGTGCTGCGGCGGCGCGTTGTTCTGGCGCTGGCGCTGGCGCTGGCGCGATGCGCGCCACGCGCGCTCGGCGTGCTCGTTGCATGACGTGGGCGGCAGCGCGCAGCTGGACGCGCTGCTGGCGCGCGTGCTCTCCACCGCTGCGTCGTCGTCTTCTCCGTCCTCGGCGCGCCAAGAGCGCCTCGATGATGATGAGCAGACGCGCGTGGTGTGGATGTTCGTGGCCGATTGGCAGTACCGCGCTCTGGCGCTCAACTTTGCGTGCGGGCTGCGTCGGCTGCGCATGCGCAACTACGTTGCGTTCGCGCTCGACGCGAGCGTGTACCATTTGCTACGGCGCCATTGCGTGCACGTGTTTCTGTGGCAACAGTTCGCAGCGTCGTCGTCGTGGTCGTCGTCGTGGTCGTCGTCGCCACGCCAGCACGAGGCGGCCGACGACGTCGCGTTCGGCTCCGCGCGCTTCGTGAACGCGTCGCGCACCAAGTCGCAGCTGGTGCTGCGCGTGTTGCAGCTGCGCTACCACGTGATTCTGTGTGACGTGGACGTGGCGCTGTTACGCAACCCGCAGCCGCTGTTACTGGCGCAGCGCCACGCCGACATTGTGATGCAATCGGACCGCTCACTCGCGCAGCGTTCCAGCGCGCCGCTCAATTTCAACCTCAACTCCGGCTTCTATCTGGCGCGCTCCAACGCGCGCAGCGTGCGCGCGTTGTCCGCCATTGTGAAGTACGCGCGCGCGTCGCGTCGCTCCGAACAGAAGGCGTTCAACTTTGTGCTGTGCGGCGCGTTCAAGCGGCTGCGCGCGGGGCGCGGCGTGCGCGTGGGACGCGATCGTTGCGTGTATACGCGCGCGCAGACGTGGGTGCAGCTGTTGGCACAGACGCAGTTTCCCAACGGCAGCAACGCGTCGTTCTGGCGCGATGAGCACAGCTCGTTGCGCCGCGCGTACCCGCGCGCGCTGCTCATGCACGTGAACTACGTGACGGGCGTGGCCAACAAGACGCGTCGACTGCGTCGCATCGGCGCGTGGTTTTTGCACGACGACGACCTCTCTCAGCGCTGTGCGTTTGCATCAACGTGAACAAAGAAAGCTAACCAAGGTAGCTGCTGTTGTGTGTGTGTGTTTAGTCCACGTGGAACAGACTGCTGCGGTCGCCGCCGCGACGGAAGCGGCGCAGAATCTCGTGCCCGAGGTCCGAGAACACGCTGATGGGCGCCGCATCGAGCTGCTCAAAGCGCAACACGCGCGGCTTCGCGCCGTCCAACACGCGCTCAGCCGTCTCCACCATCACCTGCTCCTGCGTGTACACCGGGTCCGGGTTCACAAGCGGCAGCCTCATGCCCGCAAAGCGCATGCCAAAGTGCATCGCCCTCGCCGGCACGGGCAAAAAGCGCGCCGAGCGCTTCGTCGACTCGCCCACGAAATCGTAAAGCTCGCGCACGGACACCACGTCCGGCCCGCCCAGTTCCAGCGTCTTGCCCGCAAACTTGTCCGGGTCCCTCACCGCGGCCGCCACCACGCTGGCCACGTCATTCACCCACACCGGCTGCACGCGCGACTCGCCGTCGTCCGCCAGCGCAATCAGCGGCCACTTGACCAGGTTGGTGGCCATGCGCGTGAGCAGTCGATCCTCCGCGCCAAACATATCCGCCGGGCGCACAATGGTGGCGTGCGGCAGCAGCTCCCTCAGCACCTGTTCGCCCTCCTGCTTGGTTTGCAGCCACGTGCTGCGGCAGCGCCGCAGCGGCGGCGCCGTAGAAACGTGCACAAAGTGCGACACGCGCTCCTCGCGCGCAATGTGCGCCAGCGTAGCCACGCCGTGCACATGCACGTCTTCCAGCGAGTAATTGAGCGTGGCAAAGTTCTTGCCCATCAGGTTCACCACCACCGAGCTGCCGCGCATCGCCTCTCGCACCGACGCGTGGTCGCGCAGCTCGAACGCGAACGGCACCACCTGCCCCAGATCGCCCATCACCTTGAGGTGACGCGCGTTCAACTCGTCGCCGCGGAACGGCACCGTGAGCTGCGAGCCGATGCGCCCCAGCTGATTCACCACGTAGCGCCCCAGAAAGCCGGTGGCGCCGAACACGGTGGCGGACACGCCGCTCACGGACGATCGCCCGCCGCTGCCGCGCGCGGCGAGCGACGCGGCCGCTATCAGCCGCGCGCTGCTTGCCATGTTTTGTTTTTTTCTTTGCGTTCGTTCCGCGTTCGCCGTCGCCTCTCGCGCGAAAGCGAGCGCCCGCAGTGTCGGTCGCTTCCCGCGCGAAAGCAACAGTCGCCAGCTGCGTGGGGTTCGATCGGCGCGTCTCTCTCTCTCTTCCTCTCCCGATGTGAGCGCCAACTGCCGCAGCTACAGGTACCACGCTACCACGCCGCCACGTGGTACCGTCGTACACACAGCCATCACGCGCGCGCTGTACCCCGTCGCGCCGCATGTGGCGCGCGTGCGACGGCGCGCATGGATGATGCAAGCGTAAAGCTTACAAGGGTAGCGTGCTCCGCGCTCGCGACAAACTGTTTGTTTGTTTACCGTCGTACAAGCGTCCGCGCGCGCGCGCCGCGTGTTGAACGCTCAGCGCGCGCCCGTTTTGCTCGCGCACAGCGCTTGTCATTGCCGTCGTTGTGTGCTCGTTGGCGCGCGCGCGCGCCGCTGCGCCCGCTGTCAGCGCGTGTAGGCCCCCGCCCCCCCCCCCCCCCCGCTCCACATCTACAACCATTACGCCGCTCCGCGCGAGGACGCAAACCTTGGCTGTGAGCGTGCATCTTAGTCGTGCCATCCGCGCTTGCACCCACCGCGCACCCCCCCGCGTGTGAGTGTGTGTGGTTGTGTGAGTGTGTTTGTACGTGCGTGAGTGTGCGCGCGCGCGCGCGCGCCGCTGCTGCGTCATGCGCAAGCCGTCGTTGGCGTCACCCGAGCTGTCGTCGCTGCCGCGCATCCGTCGCCTACGCCCGCGCGCACGTGCGCGGCGCAAGCGCTTTGTGCGCCCGTCCGCGCAGTTTGTGACCGTGCTGGCGTCCTTCATCATTCTGTGCGCGTTTGTGGCCATCTCGCGAGCGTCGCTGTTCGAGTCGCAGCTCGTCTCGCTGCTGGACAACGCTGCGGCGGCGGCGCCGCCGTCGTCGTCGTCGTCACGGCACGGCGCTTTGCACGGCGCGTCGTCCAACGTGTCGCTGCCGTCGTCGGCGCGCGCGCGTTCGGAGGAGGTGAGGCCGAGGCCGGACGACGTGAGCTCGGACGATGTGAGCACGGTGATTGCGGCCGATGGCTCGGTGTTTGTGCTGAATCATCGCGCGCTTACCATTGAGCAATCGTCACACACTCATCAGCTGTCCGCCACGCAAATGGGGCGTGTTGTGGGTGAGCTCGAGGTGAACATTGCCTTCTTCATGCAGATCTCCGACGCCAACATGCCCTTCTTACCGCGCCTGCTTACTATTCTGTGGCACCCGTCCAACGTGTACCTCATCCACTTTGACAAGAAGATCAGCTCGCAGCGCACGTTGCCCATCCGCGAGTCACTGCAGCGCAATCAAAAGTTTCGCAACGTGCACGTGATGCCGTCGGAGCACATCACGTACATGGGCGTCTCCATGCTGCTCAACACGCTGTCCGCCATCGAGTACCTGCTGCAACTGCGTCAGCAATGGCACTATTTCATAAACCTGTCTGGCTCCGACTACCCGCTGGTCAACATTGTGAACATGCGCCGCATTCTCGGCCAGCCGCACATTGTGGGAAGAAACATCACCTTTCTGCAACTGGCGCCCAACACCCAATTTTGGCAGCGCACCAAGCAGTCGCGCTTCGACAACATCTTCTACGACACCTCGCTGGGCATGAGTGAAACTCGCAACCACCACTTACTCGACACCAAAAAGGAACATCCCGTGCGCAACCAGCTCGGCGTGCACTTCCTGCAATCGGAGGCGTGGCTCATCTTGCACCGTTCGTTCGCACATTTTTCGGTGCGCAGTGCATTTGCCAGAAAGCTGTTGATCCTGCTGTCCATGATGAAGGACCCGGAGGAGCATTTCTTCGCCATGCTCGCGTGGAACGACCCGCACTTCAACAGCACGTTGGCGCACCACGCGTTGCGAGGCATCTATTGGAAGCTCAACGGCACGCCAAGCGGGCAGCATCCGTATTACATTGACGAGCAACTGCCCGACGGCTCGCTGCCGTTTTGGGACCCCGGCGTGATCAAATCGCGCTGCTTCTTTGCGCGCAAGTTCCGACACGCGCAGAGCGCGCTGCTGGACCGCATTGACCGGCTCATGAGCGGCACGCACCGCGACGCTGACATGCGCGCGGTGGAAAACTCGCTGATCGCGGTGCACGAGTTTGTGACGTGTTTGGCGAATCGCGACCCGCTGTGGGACAAGATTCTGTGGCATCCGCCGTGCAACTACACGGAGTATCGCTCGTCGTGGAAGAAGAGGTAACACGTTCTTTGTTTTTCATCAAAGCCGTACAAACTGCACTCGCACAAGCGTTACGTCGCGCCAAGCTGTGCGGCTGCTGCGTTCTTGGACTGGAGGTGGAAGG
>JASCIV010000265.1:0-27894 GCA_030374735.1 Gracilaria caudata
TCCCTCCCCCTCATCCAGCTCATTCTGGTATTGAGCACCTTCATCCCTTCCACACACCCCTCTCCTCCTCAGTCCCCAACAACAACTCTTGCAATCATGAACACGCGCACATTCGCATTCCTCACGCTGCTGCTCGCCGCCGTGGTCGAAAGTCGTCTCACCCACGTCACAGGTTCCTCTCAAACGCTGCTACAATACGGATCGGCCGAGTCGTCGCAGCACTTCCTGCTGCAGCTCGACGACGATGAACACATAACCTCCGCCAAAATGCACACGCTCGACACGCACATTCTCACCTCACACGAGCTCAGCGTGGAGCGCATTTCCGACACACTGTCCAACATCTCCGTCACGCACATGTTCGATCGTTACCCCGGCGACGTCAACTACGTGCTGTCCGTCAGCACCAACTCCTCCACCGGCGTGCTGCGTCGCCACGCGCTGCAAAGGAAGCACTCCGTGTACGGCATGGTGTTCTACCAGCCGCACAACCGCGAGCGTCTGGTGTCCGGAGACTTTGGACACGGCCTCGATCTCGCCGCGCCGCTGATGAAGAGGGAAACCGTGCGTCTGCAGTACGTGGCGCACGCTCCGGGCGCGCAGTCTGATGCGCTGCAGATGAGCACGCATGTGATTGCGCACGGCGCGCACGGCGATAAGCACAAGGTGCTGCGCGACAGCGACGTGAGCGTGGGCAAGCACTCGCTGGACATTGTGTTGCACAAGAAACGCATCGGCTCCGCGTTGGTGATGGTGGAGTGTGAGGGGCTGGTGGTGCACGGCGAGTCGTTCGAGACGGTGATCCCCGTGCGCGTGGCGCACAGTGTGAGACGGCACGACGGCAGCAGTTAGGCCCCGCTCTTCGGCTTCTTCTTCTTCTTCTTCGCATGGCGTTCTCTCTTTTTTTTTTGTTTTGGGTGCGGCGCGGGCGAGGCGAGCAGCGGCGCCGGAAATGGGGGGCTTACAGCCGTCAACCGTTGTACAGCAATGAACAATCTGTTATAAACGCTTTTTTCTTCTGTTTTTTGAGTGAATGTTGCGCAGTTTGCTGTAGGAGCAAAGCGCCTCCGTTTCTCTCTCAGCCAGAAATTGCTCCGCCTTTTGATTGATCGTCAACGTGCGTTGCTCGCCTTGTGCGTGAGCCAATGGCTGAAGCTCATCGACGTCAGCATTCAACCGTGTCATGAGGAGCTATGAAGCTCCCTCTACCTACCGTCAAGCACTTTGCGCACGCCGCAGTTGTGGCGCCGTCGCGTCGTGCTTCGGCTGCCATCACTTGCACCGTCGTCGCGGCACATCCACGCCCATTTGCTTCCAGTGTCGCGCTCAAGACCATTGGTCTCACCCGTGTCATGCGAGAGCTATAAAGCTCCCTCTACCGTCAAGCACTTTTGCTTGCGCTGCAATTCGTGGTCAGCACCGTCAACGACGCCGCTTTGTTCGTTTAACAGCCGTTTCACTTGCTTGGTAGAAACCACAAATATCCGCCACATGCCGCAGTGATCGTATGAGAGCCGCAGCACAACTGCACATCTCAGTTACAGCTCACCCTTTTTCTCATGCCTCATGCGAACGCTCTCCTTTTATATCGAATATACATCATCGCAGCCCATATAATACAAGATATTCGTTGTGAATTTCACGCCGAATATCCATCGCAGTCTTCAGACGAGAGCATTCGCGTTACAGATCGTATGTGTGCTTAAAAACACTACACGTACGCAGCAGCTTGTCATTCTTTGCCTCATCACACAAGCGCACGTACCGAACGAGAAAACTGATATACAACAATGCATTGCGACACGTACGAACTGCTAAAAGCGAAAAAAAAACCGAAAATTAACCGTGTAACTGCTGTCCACGTCGTACGTGTATGCTTCGTGTGCCAGCATTGCTGTTGAGCCCGATGCAGAGAGTCGCTCATCCAGCTTCACTGGCTTGCTTCCCGTCGACAACTACCGAAGGTAGCTCGCTTTTACATCTTGTATGAAATCATGCAAGGGATTCGCGAGTTTCTCTGATTGAATCTGCCATCTCAGCCGTCGTGTCTGCCATTCGCTGAGCGGCACTCACCATTTCGGGAGTGTACGTTGCGGGCGGCACGGTAGATGCTTCCATCATGTCCACCGAGAACATGATATCTTCCGTTGTTGCGCCGCCGATCGGCTCGGGCGGGTACCCAACGCTTGTGAGTTCGATATCAGTGGCTGTCGCCAATTCATCGTAGTCATACGAATAGAACTCATCACAGTCCCTGTCATCGGAGCACACATACAGCTTCAGTCAGACAACAGATAAATTCTTCGCTCGGGCATAGAACAATGGCATGCAAACAAATATTCGGTTCAACGCACCAGTCAATCGGCTCCATGGGATCTATACCGGAAAAATCAAACGCACACTCCTCCCTGAGCAAAGATATATCCTCATCCAAAAGACCTTCCTCGGTTTCCCCGATTTCCACGTCCCCCAAGTCGCCTAAGTCGTAAGCATATCCTCCCGCCTCTTCGTCTCCTTCTTCCACCTCATCGTAATCTTCTTCTCCGACTTCATCGTAATCCTCTTCATAGTCATATTCTTGATCTTCTCCGTAAGCGTCTTCTTCTTCAACATAATCTCCGTCATCGTAGCTGTAATCATCTGCGCCTTCTTCATCCAAGTCAATCGTTGCAAACGTCCGCTGCAGTTCCTCTACTGCTCCTTCCGCGCCACCAAAATCCACATTTACATCGGCTTCAATATCCCCTCCTCCGTCCACCGTTGCTTCAATAACTGCGTCAGCCGCCATATCACTAATTTCGTTTCCCATATTTGTTTACTTTGTGTTGCTTTCCCACGGTGTGCCTATATTAGTCGGCAGCAGATGAACATCCCAGCATCTATTGCCGAATCGAAATTACTTCTTCCTTCTCTTAGGCTGACGTTCTCTTGTTGCCAAAGCTTGTTGGAGAGCTTATCTTTCAACCGAAGCGTAATATGAACCAGGCCCAAATGTTGAAGTGCACGTAATTGGCCGTAACGACGAACTGAATTAGTACGCACCGCGTACGAAACTCGGTTTGTTCGTTAAGGGCCCTGATGAGTTCATTACGGGCCCTGCATTGATATCAGTAAGCATAGAATTCAGGAGCGTGTGTTTCCTTTACTCTTTGAAGTTATTTGCACCATGGTATTGTCCCCTTCAATGCTTTACGTGACGAACTGGGTGTTTATAAATAACCCGGTGACAAACGTGGACCCTGAAAATCTGTCGCGGGATAGGACCGCTTGCCCGTAAGAGAGCTGTTGGGTATGTTGGGATTGGAACAGAACATTCGCTTTGAAAACGGGCCATTTCGCGTAATCAGTACTAAAGAACCTGTCCGGATAAGTGTTGTACAGACCCTGTGGCCCGGCTTCTGAGCCTTGACCGCAAACGAAGGTGCATTATTGATTCAAGGGCTTGGCCCGAGCAGTGAACGGCCACGTTGATAGCATCAACCAGTAACAACATCCTTATAGTCTTCTCCCATGCCAAGAGATTCAATTATAAACTGACACAAGTTCGTTACGGAGCTCGCCAAAATCTCCGTCAAGTCTCTCTCCGTTCAGAGTCGAAGCGCCCTTCGATCACAAATCGCAGCTGGGTACACACACACACACACACACACACACACACAATGTCGAGGCATATTCACAACCGAAAGAGGCGTCAGATTGCGGCCGCCTCGCTTCACATGCTGGCCATGAGCGGCGATTTCAACGCACAGCTGCAATTCAACGTGGCCGAAGCGCGCTCCATTGCGTACGAGACCGATGCGCGACGTCTGCTTCGAAAGAACGCGTTCGAGAAAGCGGATCATTCCACGCGTCGTTTGTTTGGCAACATGGAAGAGATGAAAGCATCGGCACACACAGCGTGGCAGAAACAACAGGTGTCTGTGCTACAAAAGCTGCTCACAAGGGCGCGAGAAAACGTGCTGGCGCATCTGTCGGACAGTTCGGCGCAAAGTACGTTCATCTTGCTGTCACAGTTTCTGGGCATTTCGCCGGAACTGGCGCAGGTGCATCGAGCGGATCACTCCGCCAAGATGGACGCGGCGGCGTTGGTGGCAAAGTCGAGCATGTCGTTCATCCCGGGCGCCGGTCCGATTCTGGGCACGATGGCAAGAGCTGGTTTGAAGGTACATTCGACGCAACATTCGCAGTCACGACGTCGCGGTGAGCACGTGCAATTTGATCATGAGGCGTCCAACATCGTGCGTACGTCTGCGTCGGATCTGGGCGGTTCGGGCGCTTCTACGACTGATGCTCGCCCGTCGGTATCGTCGAATATGCCACAGCGGAGGCAAAGCATGCGCGCTGGGCAACGGAGTGTGCCTGGCCGCGGACGCGGACGCGGACGTGGACGTGGACTTGGACGTGGACTTGGACGTGGGGGTGCACGTGGGGGTGCACGTGCTCGTGGTGAAGGAGGGTCAGCTGCACAAAGCGCGTCGGCAGGAGGCGGAATGAGCACGAGCCCAGACGTCGCGAGCAGCGCGCCGAACGGTGCAGCGCGCGATGAAAGAGAAGCGGCACGCCGCGACGCAACGAGCGAGTCAGCTCAGGCGCACGCCACACGCGCGCAGCGCAGCATGAGTGGTGGTGGCGACGTGCCGAGCGCGGCGGAAGACATGGGACAAGAGCTGAGCGAGACGCAGCGAAGAGAGGCGGCGATTGAGCTGTACAGGAAACAGAGACGCAGGCTGCAGACGGTGCTGGTTGTGAAGGCGAGAGATAAACAGGTGAAGGGACTTGCAAGGGGGAAGGGAGGTGGATCGGCGGGCGGGTCGTCGTCGTCGTCGGGAAGAGAGGCGAAACCGCTGTTGGCGCAGAAGAGGAAGGAGGCGAGTGAGTTTCTGAAGCGAGTTGGGAAACATGTGGGCGAGCAAAGCGGAAGACGTGGTTAGAGATGGTGCGCGGTACGGTGGAATTGCCAAGGTGGCTGGCTCATGAGCACAAAGGTTTGTAGCAGAACACATAAAACAGCGTGTTTGAACGTGGAGAAGGTTGCGAGCCGCGCGGTGTAGCGCGGTGATCAGTTGCGCGGGCGGAGCGTATTGTGGCGCCGTTACGGTGGCGCGGTGATTTGTAGACGCGTGCGAGCAGGCCAGACGTTATGGAGCGGTTTATGATGTAGCAGCCACGGCGTCTCGGCCCGTTGCCATCGAGCGCGACGCGGGGCAGGACGACATTGACCGTAGCGTGTACACGGGCCCTCACCGCACGTACCGAATTCAGCGCGTACAACAACACCGCACGGCGCGGTGCGCGTGGGGTGGAAGCGCGCTCAAGAAGCGCAACGCGCAGCCTTCGTGCGTCGGTCGCGCTCAGTTCACTCTCCCCCCCGCCGCCGTGCGCGCAAAAAACACGCTCTCATCGTGCACCAACAAGAAACACACGCACACGCACGCACACGCACGCGCGCACAAGACGATGTTTTCGTGGAAGAACGCGCGCGATCGGCACTCACACGGACTCAACGCGCTGGAACAACTGGCGCTGCAGGGCGATTACAACGCCACGCTGTCGCACAATCTCACGGAGGCGAAGCTCATTCACTTCGAGACGCAGCCACGTCGCGTGCTCAAGGCGAACGCGTTCCGCGCGGCGCTGCATTCCACGCGCCGGTTGATAGGAAACGTGCCGCGTCTGCAACAGCGCGCGCAGCAAGAATGGCAGCGACAGCAGTTGGCCACGGTACGACGGCTATTGGAAGAGGCGCGCGCGCACGCGGCGGGCGTGGCGGATCGAAACGAGGCGGCGAGGGAGGTGATGGCGCTGCTGTCGCAGTTCTTGGGCGTGTCGGCGCTGGGCGCGCTGGGCGACGTTGGCGTGCGCGCCGCGCCGCAGGCGGACGTCGCGGCGACGGCGGCGGCGACGGCGGCGACGACTACGACGACGCGCGCGGGTGGGAGCACGCGCGTGGTGGGCGCGCGGCGCGCGGCGCTGCAGCGCGGGCTGCTGGCCATGCAGTCTGCGCGCCCGTCCAGCGTGCACACCGAGCAACACCACGCACACGTTGTACACGAAGACCACGACGCACACGGTACATACTCGGCTCACAACGCACAACATGCGCAGCACGCACAGCACGAACACGCTGTACACGAAGCACACGTTGAACAGGCTGTACACGAAGGTGTGACGCAACGTGAGGGCGCATCGACCACTACGTCGCACAGCACCTCCACCACCACCACGCTGAGTGAGCACCGCCCGGCGCACGCGTCGCTGTCGCCGCGAGCGCGCGCGGCGCGTGTGGAGGAGCGACGCGCGCGCCGCGCCTCGGACGTGGCGGATCGACGTGCGCGAATGGCCGCGCTTCGTGCCAAGCGCCGCTCAAACGCGTGAACGTTGGCAGTCAAAAACGACCGAATCTGAGCGCAAGTACATCTGCCACAAGCGAGCACATTTGTACCATAAACAATAAAGCCGTTGTCATACAAAGTATAAACGGCACGTGAACGTTTTGTGCTCACGCCCTGTGGCTGTTCGTCACGGCTGATCACCATGTGCCCCGCTTTCGCGAGCTTGTACCGTTCACGCTCACGCACAAATGGCGCTTTGCACCATCGCCTCAAAAAAGCATAAAAGAGCACAGAAGAAAAGGGAAGCAACATACAAACACGGTGCTCCGTACCGTCTTCTTTTGCTTGTTGGCGCTTTCAGCATCGCCATCAAGCTGTGCCGTCCACTTCTAACCACATATCCCGATGTGAGTGCCGTCGAGCTCAACGATACACACATCACTTTCTTTCCCATTCATTCAAGCTTCTCGCGTTGGTTATGTTGTGTAGAACGCTATGCGTTCTATCCGCATGTGCAACTCACCTGGCATAATGGACAACCGCTTTTGTCGCACAGAACAGGAACGACAAAGTAACATCATCTGTGGGTGCAAGAGCCCATCTCCTTTTTATGGGTCATGCTTGCATAATTAATTATGACATATTCGCGGGATGATGTACATGTAATGAGTGCTGGCGATGTGATCCGCGCGGAAAACAATATTTATCGACAGTGGATCGCCAACGCTGGGGATTCTATGACAACTTGGGCCCGAAGAAGAAGTTTGTTTCCAAAGCGAAGCTGGTTCCCAAAAAGAAGGTTGTGCCCTAGAAGACGTTCGTTTTAAAGAAGTTGCCCAACTTCGCGAAAAAGTATTAATGCTCATGTGAATATTTTATGGGCTCTGCTCGAGAGCGTCGCTTAGTTGCTTTGCCAGTCTTCAAGAAGTTGCAGCTGTCCAGAGCTGAGTCTGTTTACCGAAAGAATCGCAGCCATTAGGGAGATTGACTGACCCAACGACTCTGAGAGAAGTTCAAGCAACGGCCTAACAGCCGGACACAGAACCGTCAATCGAAGCAACAAATCGAATCAGTCGTACCGCGTTATAACCAGTACGAGCCTAGTACTTACCGGACGTGCAATTGACACACCTTCTGAGAGAAGTAAAAAAGATTACCATCTGCTACAATGTAACACATCTACAGTATCTCGTGTCTACAACTGTATGAGCTCTTTGCGGGATCACGCATTTGCGTGGTACCTCCACGTCGGATGTCTCGAGCCGTTACGTGGCAGCTCCACTTCGTATCTTCTACATGCCTCACGAGGGAGCTTCACTTAGTGTAACAGTACGCCAGGAGCAGGAGGGCTTACTGCACTACGACTGTGAGTACAGTCGGAGACAAAGGTCTGGCCGGATCTGTACTGCTCGTTGCAGACAGATACCGGCCCTTAAGTTTTATTTCAGACACTAAAACGATCCTGCGTGGAGCTTCTAGCGAGGAGTATGATCCCGCGTGGAGCTCCCACACGACGTACTCGAGAGATCCGAAGTGGAGGTAGCACGCAAATGCGTGATCCTCCGTGGAGCTCTCTCATGTACAGTACGTAGAGCTAGTGCCTTGTTACACTTAGTCACAAATACGCCCCTTGGAACCAATCTCTCACACAGCTTCCTGCTTGCGTGCGACCTCGTTATTCACGCCGGTGGTTTCGTGCAAGGCTCCGTTTATCGCACCATCTTGAGATTGCGTCCGACGGCTACAAATGGTTTGCTTATGACGTTGCGGGGCTTGGCAACCACGAAATCAACCAGGGCCCTGCTGATGTGTATGAAGTGATGCAGAACAATCCCAACACCACTTGGATTGAGTCCAACGTGCACTTTGAAGGCTCGCCCGAAGCGTTTTCCATTGCACTGTTCGTCGAGGCGTTTGATGTGTGTTTGGTGTCTGCTCTAACTACCTCCACCAACGTGATCTCGCCCCAACGTCACTATTACCGACGAAGCCGAGGGTCTTAGCAAGGCCATTGCTGCCTGTCCGCTGAATCAGAGCGTGATTGCCATCAGTCACATTGGTTTCGAGGACGTGAATACGTGGGAGAGCATCGCCGAACTCGACGTCGTGATTGGAGGACACGCGCACACCATTCTTGATAACGCTCAATACCCTCACAAGGTCGTTCGTGAGGACGGTTCCGTATGCTGGGTGATCACAGCATATGCGTTTGGGCGTTATATCGGCTTTGTGGACGTGTCTTTCGACGAAGGCGTGGCGGAACTGTCCGGACATGCGTACATGCCCATGGATGCACAAGTGCCGCTGTCGGAACATGTGTCTGCCGAGTTGGCCACGTACACTGAACGACTTCACAACTCGATCAAGCACAGACTGTGGTTGCTTCCATTTTTGACGGGTCGCGCGAGTCGCGCCGCTCGCTAGAGTGTCAGATGGGAAATTTCGTGTGCGATGCGATGCTAGGGCATGCTGGACCGCAGAAGGGCGCGCAGTATGCCTCTAGAATGGCGGCGGTTTGCACGCGTGCATCGATGAAGGAGATATCACCGTCGAGGAGGTTCTCAGCGTGCTTCCGTTTGGAATGTCTGTGCCGGGAAGTGCCATTGTAGCGGCGCTTGAGAATGGGTTCGTGGCTGTGTCCAACGACGAGATTATTGGACGTTTCCCGCAGACTGGTAGAATGAAATTTTGTTGATGAGCGAGGAGAAAGGGCACACCCTCTAGTTCAGCTGCTGTGCCGTGCCTCTCGAGGTCGCTTCCGGTTGCAACCGAAAGCGTGTACTTATACTGTATATAGACATGTTCACCCTGAAGTAGGTTAAAACGCAACTACTGACGTTGGCAATCAGTACAGTAAGACTGACATCAGCAGAATCCAAACCACAAAGCACCTTCACACGAACAAGTCCGAAAGTGCTGTAGTAATATGATACAACAAATTGGTGGTAGACTATTCTAAACCGGAAGGCGACCGAGTTGTTTCGTTTGCGGTTGGTGAGGAGGCTATCGAGATGGAGAAGGAATATAAGCTGGTGACCAACAGCTTTGTGGCTTCTGGGAGTGACGGATACGACTGGTCTAAGGCCTCTGAAGCAGAACTCTCGGGACTGGGTCTCGATGCTCTTACTCAACGCCAGCTTGCAGCCAACTCTCCGTACTCTCCGTGCACTCCGTTCACTGAGATTCGCATTGTGAACGTGGCTGCTTGAGCACCGCCCAATACGCGTAGTATGTTTCGCGCCACTGCCTCTGTTTCTTGCTCTTAACTCGAGGGGCTGGGTTCGGGAACTAACTTCGTTCCTGCCTGTCACATAAATATAAAACTTGCTCCTAAGCTCTGTGCTAACCGAGAAGCATTAGAGGCTCCCATTAACTGTGCGTGTCTAAAGCAAGACTGTGGGACTGCGTCGTGAAAAGGTTCTCAGCATCAGCAGCCAATGTATGCCACCGTGTGTCTATTGGCGAATAATGTGAGCACGCGCCGCGCGTGCCGTACTCAATTGTCGCACAAAGTATAAGGGTTGTTGATCAGTCGTCACGATGCAGTCCTACGCGCGTGTTGCATTCCCAGCTTCTAGACTTGTTGAAGCTCCAGCCCATCCGAAGCAGGTTTGTGGGTCCCTTTAAAAACTACCAAGAGCGCCGTCATCACAATTAGCATTCATCTGAAACATTCCATGCGAGCACCGGAGGATAACAAGACATGATTCTCTCTTTTTCTTATTTTGGCGATCTGCGGACTCAGGATTGCTTTTGTAAACCCTAGAGTACCTCTAAACAAGAGAGTCACGCGTCGTGCGACAGTGCTCTCTTGGCTCTCCTGCGCCATCACTGGCTGGCACCTCGCTTTATAGAGCCGCACGACAGCGGTGTATTAAACAGAGCAGTCCATGGTCATCGCTCTCGTTTGAGTGCAGACCGCATGAGACAGGTTCGAACGGCTTGTTCGTCTATATTCGTCTCAAGTGCAAACCTTCAACCACGATTCTGCTCCTTTCGGAATGCTATATAAGCCCAGAGCACCTTTCCGGCACTCCGTCTTTCCTTCCTTGTCCTGCAGCCTTCAGTACACTTCGCACTCAACAAATCCGCAAACACACTACCACCACCAACCATCGCATCAAGGTCATCGCCCGAAGATGACTTTTCCACGCATCACAGCCATTCTTCTCACCGTACTTGCCGCCGCACACGCTACATGCCCACCCGGAGAGGGCTTCTTCCCAGGCTCTGAATTCTGCGTTGCCTGCGACGTCAACTTCTTCAAGTCAGGTGAGGGTCCCGGACCTTGTCAACCTTGCCCACCAAACTCCTTCTCCAACCCTCGTGCGGTTTCGTGCTTTTCATGTCCCCCCAATCAAGCGATTTTCTCTGACGGACGTTGCGGTACTTGTCCACCAGGCTCTTTCTACTCCGGAATCAGTCAAGCCTGCATCGAATGTTTCGCAGGAACCTTCACTTGCTCGCCCAATATTCTTCCACAGTGTCACGAGTGCCCGCAAAATTCATTCTCTGCTAGGGGCAGTACAGAGTGCTTCTCTTGTCCTCCTGGAAAGGTTTACGTAGCCGAGAGTAAGAGCTGTGTGGAGTGTCCGCCGGGCAGCGCTTATTCGGAAGACATCCTGCAGTGCGTGCAATGCTCGTATAATGAAATCACTGTGGGCGTTAACGAAGAGTTTTGCAAGGATTGCGAGGAGGGTACCTTTGCGCGCCCAGGAAGCACTTCTTGCTTTTCGTGCCCCGACGGTCAAGTGCTTCTGGCAGAGCTGGATGGCTGCGGAGAATGTTTCGGAAGATACTTTGATTTTGTCGCTTTTTGTGATACTCGTCGTTCTGGTCTAGGCTCTATTGTCTCAGACACCGGAGATCCGAATTTTTAAACACGAGTCAATATTTAGTACTTCATTTATTGTGGCTATTGAGGAAAATACTCTACTAGCAAACAGACTCATGTAAGAAATTTCCGCTTTAACCCTTCTCAGGTAAATGTGGAATAGCTGAAGAAAAAGTAATAGAAGTCAGTTTTTCTAAAGAGTTTAGCTCAGTAATCCTCTTCCAAATGTAATAGCTCCAATTCTTCACAAACTGTTCGGTAAAGTAAACCTCTCAGTGTACATCATTCATTCGACTAAGGAATTGACCCTCACTTCTGATCAACGAACATTATTCACGTTTTTGAGTGCAAAATTAGTTGCAGTTTTTAATCATCATCAGTTTCAATTCATTCTCTGTGAGACGCAGATAAAAAATTCAATACAGCTTTAAATGCAAGTTCTAAACTTCAGAAATAATTGCGCCTGGAGATGCACAAAACCATACGTATTTGACTGAAACGTTCACCAGCTCCAGCGAATGCTACCGTACAAGTCAATCCAATAATCATCAAGTGGCCCGCTTTGGAAACGCCCTCGTTCATTCTGAGCGATGTGCACAATGACAAATGGTGTTTGCACAATCAGAAGCAAAAGAGGCTCGAAATGTTTCCGGTGCATTCTACACGAGCCAATTTCGCGGCCGCCGTGAGGGAGATCAGGGCGGTTGTGAAGGAGATTCGCGACTTTGGGTGTGAGCTGGATGAGAACGGATACTGGGCTCGCGTGCAAGGAAGAGCGTTTGTGAATGCGGATGTGCACGACGTCGTGTCGTATCTTGCTCGCTGTGCACGTAAACCGCTTGGGCTTTTGCAACGTGTGCCATTGGCCACGTATTCCAATATCTTTGTACCGACGGGGAACATACAAGATGAAGTGGATTTTGCAAAGCTGGCAAGCATGTACACGTGTGGAAGGTAATCAAGTATGTCCACGTTAACAGCAAATTCGAATGCAGTCAGAAACATTTGAAGCCATTCAAATGTTTAAATTTTAAAAAATGACGAAACTGCGGTGCTTCGATCGTTGCTCTCAAGGCTACACAGCCATTCACATGAGTGGAATATTATTCCACTCCCTACTTCGGGCGGCAGCGAAATTTTGACTGGCCTTGTTCAGCTCTCATGGATCTGCAACATTTGTTGCCGCAACCGCATCCATGCGAGTCGTTGCTCCATTTGAAAACCTTATGCCACAGTCTGTTCACACAGCTCGACGTTTCTGTTTACCACATCCACGTTGTGACCTTCGTGGAACATTCTATCAAAGGAGGTTACAAGGGCAAGACGGCTACTGGGATATCTTCTGCCGAAAAGTAGGCTTCGCGCTTCCATGTGCTACGCATTGCTGGAACTGAATTAGCAAAACATGAATATCCAACAAGGAAATTTTTTCGAATTCGACCTACGGTACTCCCGCTCTCTTACATGACTCGCTCTTTTCGAGCTCCTCTGCAAGAGCGCTTACGGTTTTTCGAAATGGTTCCTCCTTAGAAAAGAATTGGTACGTCTCTCACCCACCGAGGCAGGTGGAACACTCATGCACCACCAGTGAACGGAAATATGTGACGCTATATAAGAAGTCGCCCGAGATACTTTTCTCACCGCTGCTCCAAAACAGACCTTCAACTTCTTCCGCAATCATGAAACTCTCAATCTGCCTTTTCGCTCTCGCACTGTCTGCCGCCACCATTTCAACCTTTGCACAACCCATCACTCTCGAACGAAAGCAGTATGTGACGTACGCCTTTTGTGAGGTAACCGCCGCCGATCACTGTCAGTTTGCTTATGAGGGTCTGCATGGCTATTTCGATCATGTGCCGCATGGCATCGGTAATTACTCTATGAGCGGTTCGAGTGACGGTGCTTTCACCCCACGCATTATTCAGAAGGAGCCATCTTATTTCGACTCTGCCGTCGGCTACGTCAAGTCTGATGATGCGCTTCGAGATGTGTATACCTGTGAGCCGGAATACTTCAACAATGGTGCTTATTATGAGACTCGATGCACATATTTGAACGTTCCTGGAAGGCTGTATGACGCGGAAAGGATTCCTGGCGTGCGAGGCTCTGGTATTTCGCGTGTTCATGGAGCGGCTTTGAGAAGATACGTTCCAAATGGGGCTTGTGTGTTGATGTATTTGACTGAGTATGAGATTCTGGATACGTCTGTTTCGCCTCCACGAGTGAGAGAGACTGTGAAGATGTCGGCTCGACAAGCTCGTATTGAAAACAAGTGCGTACAGTTCTATACGCAGTATTAGAGTACCCTACCTTTCCTTTGCTAAGCAGTCGTGTGATTTCGGGTTGATATGGCACTCTTGTTTGGTAACTGTTCACAAAAACTTTGAAAACAAGTCAACTATTCTCTATCTTTATGGTTTCATGCCTAAGGTCATTCTCCTACGTTTGCATATATACAAATTTTATTAAAGTATCTCTTTGGCTTTGTTTCTCTCTGCAGTCAGCGTCGAAGTGAGCCAAACTCAGTGATGTACTATTCTTGTACTTGAATTCCAACTACCTTGTTATGACACCACCTCAATAATTGAGAAAGATGTCTTCAAAACTTGTTGGCAGAACTTTATAGTATTTTCAAAACAGATATCAGATTTGTGGTTTGGGTTTTACTGTAGAATTTAATTTTTCAGAGAGCCTGCTGTCCATGTCTGTCGGGCTCGGTGGAACACATCTATATTTTGCAATTCTGATTCTTCAAAGCTTGCTTTAAAACCTCCAAGCTCCGCTTGGATAAGCACCAAAGCCATATTCTTCTTGTAATATAGAAGCTCCTATTTGCTGTCGGGGCTACTCAGAAGAGACAGATACCAGGTGGCAGTTTGCTGTATTGCACTCTAAATCATTCGTGCTTCAAACCTATATTAATTCCTTACAAATATTATTTAGAATGTCTCTTCTTAATCTCAAAAAAAGTATAGCGAAGAAATAAAAATGATTCTTTTGGCATTTCGAGTGAACTCGATCATGTTCTCTCCAATTGTTACATATTTCTGCGATGTGGTATTAAGGTATATTTTAGTTTTAGCTAATACTAAATTTAACACTTTTGCTTTAAGAAGCGACAACAGTTTTTTCATGAGATGAACTGTTCCGAGAGGATTAGGGACGGTCATTTAACTCATGTAGGCGTCTGGCTCTTAAGAAGGCTGGGTCCGGAGCAGAAGCGGCTCTCAAATAACTGCTTGTGCTCACTGCTCGCTTTCGAAAGGCTGATTGATAATCAAGGAGATGAGAAAGAAATCATGGCTTTGAAAAAGAAGATGTGAACGTTGTCATTGATGAATCTCCAGAACAGGAGATTCAGAATAATGTTAGATTCCGGCAGTAATAGATTAATTTGCACAATAGTCCCTTTCGAGACGTAAATCAATTCCCTTGTAATGTCACTTCACATTCATACGTACTCTGAAATCTCTTGGGAGATCTGTGCAGAAGCAACATTTGGTACATAATTTGGATATGGGACTTCTAAATTTTTGGATTTGGTCAAATCACAAAGAACGAGAGGACTATCTTCTTTTTATTAATCAAGATAATAATGGAAGAAAAGCAAAGGCATGGCTATGCGCATTGATCTGCAGCTCGAAGCTACGCGCCAAGGATATGAAACCTAATCACGAAGGCACCTTGTACAAATCTCTGGAATCTTTCCTTCGTATAGATCACTCACGTGTTTGAATGCGGCCTCACCGATGCCAGTCGTTAGACGACTTCCAGCAGGAACGGAGGGCCCGAAGTGCACTCCTGAAGTAAGTCTTGAGAATCCACAGCTTTCGCTCGCCTCTTTGAGAGTTGGGAATGATAGAGTGATATTGCTCGTGATCGGGCTGAAGAGCACTCCCTGCGGCAGATTTAGCTCGAATTGGGGAATAGATCCACCCTCATTAATCTCGGCGGAGCTCAATGCGACCTGAAGATGTTCCAGTGACGCAGTACAAATTGCTGCGGATCCAGACGGGTATTCCGAATGAGGCTGGGTTCTCAAAACCGGCTCCCATTCATCTGCTGATACAAGACCAAAGCCCTTTCCGATCCCTCGGAAAGCCCTCACTTTTCTTCCTTTCAGAAGTCGTCGAATCAAAGTCTGAGGACGAACATAGTCATGGCGTCTTTTCTCTTTCCAAGCGAGGAGTACGGCGTCATGTTGAGCCATCATCTCTCCAAGGAACAATCTAGAAAGCTCTACATTCGTCAAATTCAGTCGAGTTCCATAGAAACCAATGAAGGAGCCCAGGGAGAGGAACTTGTTTTCCCACCAGTAGGCCAGAGCAAGTTGTTGTTCGTCGACCGATCTGGACAAAGAAAAGAGATCCGCGATGAACTGCTTCACTTTTCTCAGATCTTTTCTGCCAATAGTGCTTTTCCGGTTTGGAGTGTCATACACAGGTGGAACTCTCCGAGATTTGAAGTCTCCTTCCCCAATTACAAGCGGTTTGCCAATTAGTCCGAGGTGAGGCACAACGTGCACTTGGGTGGCGAACCTGCCACGGAAGTCAGACTGTTGAGTCAATGGTTGCCATCGAAGTGGTTTGAAAAGCTTCCTAGGGGACAAGTTTGCTGGGTTTTGCGGCTCGTATGCAGTAGGATCTTCGAATGGTGCGAGGAAATCCTTCCTTGACAGATCTCCCAAAGAATTCCAACCATCATTGGCAAAGTAGTCAACGAGTTTCTTTGAGACAACGTTTGCCCAACCTACTTCCGTATCGGTGTCAGTCGAATCGTCCAACGGGTTTAGTCCGAAGCGTTGCA
This sequence comes from Gracilaria caudata, assembly GCA_030374735.1. Taxonomy (NCBI): domain Eukaryota; phylum Rhodophyta; class Florideophyceae; order Gracilariales; family Gracilariaceae; genus Gracilaria; species Gracilaria caudata. The sequence continues at coordinate 15,973 of JASCIV010000265.1, forward strand.
AAAATGTCGCATATGAGGCGGCCTCCTGCGGGAATTCTGACTCGAGCAAACGATAAAGTATTTGGCGTTCGATGAGAACCGCAGAAAGTGGCGACGAGCAGAAGCGAGGAGGTATGGAGTGGCGAACACCCAGGAACGATAAAGCGGTGGGATGACAAGCCGATACTTGTTCATGAGTAGACACCACGACGAGCAGCGCATACCGGACGGCAATCGGAGTTTCCATGCGCAACACTTCAGCAGGGAAGAGAACAGTGACGAGCTCATTGAAGTTAACTAAGGGAATGCTGAGAGCTTCAACTAGCTCTTCCGTTGATAATTCATTCTGTGACCTCGCCGTAGAGAGGAATGCAAGAAATACGAAGAACGAGATAAAGAAACGCTTCATATTGCCGTCGCTTGCCACTGAAACTTGCAAGCCGAATTCCTTCGGCCGTTCTAGGAAATCAGCGATACCGAGCCTTAAATAGCTATCAGTGCGTGCCTGAAAACGTATGAGCATGCTACTTCAAGTGCAACGTTCTGTGGAACGGATTCATTATTTCACTTATGGAGGTGCCGAGAATAACATGAGAGCGAATCAAATGAGTTTATGTTCCATCTGATTCGATAATCATCAACGTGATGGTGCCGTGAGGTCTCGCGGGACCCTGCCAGCTGGGTATCGCTAGGTGCAGTATCGGAAAGAGATTGGTGTACGAACACGAGACTGGTGAACGTTACGTTTTTGGGTTTTTCCTAGTCGATTCATTTCACATGAGTAGCGTTCGCTACCTTCACACCAATCGGAACAAAACAAGATGGAGAACATGAAAGAAAGCCATGGCGGGGGACAAGTTTGGAAGAACATAATGGCGTATGGAGACAAGAGGTTCCATCTTAACGCCGCCATTGGTCGCCAGGGACAACGGCGTGATTCCAAAACCCTGAAAGGAGTGTGTTCGAGGAATCGCCCATAAAAACTCGTTATTCTTTTTCTGGGAGCAAAGAAACCCGAGACACGCCTGGAGATGAAGCGGGTTGACGAGTGCTCAGGATAGCAATGTGGACAACTATTTGTACTGTATCAAAATGAGCTCAGACTCAGAGCTCACTAATATTACAAATAACTTTACACATACAATCAGTAGTTGCCATTACAGTTTTAGAGCATCTCCCACGTGCACCACGCGATCATACGTGAGCGAAAGGATAAAGGCGTTAATTTCAAAACGTCAATAGAAGACATCACGACTGACATCTACCTGGGCACGAGGTGCTTACAGAGCTGGACACTCTGTAAAGGAGACGTTCAGTAGTTTTGGGATGAAGACTTGTCGTTGTGCGCGAAATGGACACAAGTAACACCATGCAGTACGTAAGCCACGACTGACACGTCGAACACCAAGCTCACGATTACCATGATGGACACGGTGTAATATATGGATCCAGCAATGTTAAACGAACAAGTAGTACACCTCGTACAGCTCGAGCACGTAGGTCACCTGTGACCAATAACACCGGCTCCGCTCCGGCGCCGGAGTCGAAAGTGCGCATGCTTTTTCTATTGTCAATGGTATATCTATTTCAACGTCTCAAAGGTTTATTCAGGGGTGTCCCCCCGGAACCCAAATTGTACCCACCTTGTTTAGGGGGTGTAGAAAGGAGTTCCTAAGTTATTTCTAGGGCGAACACAGTTTTGGCAATGCGTCATGGTTGCACTCGTTTATAGTGTGAAAACATCAACCTTCTTGTGACAAGTTTATATCACGTTTTCTGCGTTAGTTCTGTTAGTATAATTGAAACCAATGCCCACTTCTTCTCCAATACTGACTTCTGAAGCCGAAGACAGGACGTACACCAATTCATCATGAACACTGTAGTACTCGAGAGCAAGGCCGTATTTGTGACTGACTGACAAATGACATTTGTCAGTCAGTCATGTTAGTCCTATTTTTTATAACATTGTTATAAAAAATGTGACTAACAAGACATCGACTATCAGGTGATAGATCACCTGATGAATGAGGGGCTATTGTTTACAGAAGTGTCAAGGAGGGGAGCATAAGTCCTGTAACAACTCACACTTAGATGCTTTCTATTTTAAACAGTGTGCAGCAACACTGCAAGAAGCGCTTTCTTGAAGGACGCGTGAATGTCAGCCAGCATGCAATGTTTTTTGCACACTTTGACGTAAATGATTTCATACAGAGCAAGACCTGTTCCGGTTCGGGACAACTTGTATGACATTGTCGTACAGTGAAGGTGAATGAAATCTGAACTTGGAGCTGTCTGCCTATGCCCAAGACTAAGACAAAAACTGGGTACTGTTGCTAGCAGCCTGCGCTAGAAGCCGATCACCGTGATTAACAGTGACTTCGTCTTTGGAAAACGCCTCGAGATATTCACGTTGACGAAAACGAGAAATAGTGGGATTGCTATCTTCTACAGACTGAGATCAAACCATGAAACTCCGTATCCAATAGTGGTGTTCATTTTCCGAAGAAGTCGTACAGATTTTTGATTAAATTTAGAGGTCGGACAAAAAAATTTAATGTGTTCATGATAATTTAGGAACATGGTTTTTGATTGCACGTGACGTTGGAAGGTACGGTTTACGGAAGGTGTAAACAGATTGCGTCTGTGAGCATGCCCGTCTTTCTTGCAGCAGTCCTCCTCTTCTGCCAGACCGATTGGCGATTGGTTCTATGTCGTTCTACACGTAGAAGGAAGCGTCTCCATCCATCGCATGGTCATGGGAACGCCTGCAGCTCCCGTGGACCTCTCGTGAACCACGTTCTTCAAAACAAACGAAATGCGCTCTGTCGCCAACGCATGCCAACAACTCATAAGAGCGGACCCCGCGCCATTCTGGTTCTTCCAATAGCTCCAATAGAAGCCAGTTATGATAATCGACATATCAGTATCGTATCGAAATGCCCCGTTTTCTGATGCGACACCAAACTTTCCTGTAAAGCTACGTGCGCCCACTCATCATCGAATAGTGACGTCGACTCCGCACGTATAAAAGGCCAGAAATGTGAACTGCGCACGACTGAATTCGTTCTCTCTCAACACTTCGTTCTGCACGTCTTCATCGGAGTGGTTTCAAGATGTCCGTTTCCGGCATAGTCCTGATTTCCGTCCTTTTCTTCTGTGGAGCACTCGCACGCTCCCCGTGTGAGCCCGGATACGGTGAGATCTATGAAGCAGGCTATGAACCACGCTGCGAGATTTGTCGACCAGGAACATATGACGACGGTTATTCATATTGCTCAGACTGTTCTCGCGGTACATATCAACCAGAGGCCGGTCAAACTGAATGTATTGCATGCGCGTCAGGTTTTTATTCCCAGTATGGTGCGACTCAGTGTATCTCATGCCCGGAAGGGCAAGCTTTGCTAGAAACGGGCGTTTGCGGTACTTGTCCGTCTGGACAGTCCTTCAATTATCCGTACGGCTACTGCTCACAGTGTGAAAATGGCTTCTTTAAAGAGGGAGAGGGTCTTGGTCCGTGCCTCCCGTGTCCGGCAAATTCCTTCTCTACTTTTGAAGCATCTGAATGTACTCCATGTCCAGAAGGTCAGGCGTTAATGACGGATGGATCTTGTGAAACTTGTCCACCTGGGAAATTCTACGACAGCTACGTGCTTGAGTGCCAAGATTGTTGTGGTGGATCATACACGGACCATCCCAACATTCTGCAGAATTGCTACCAATGCGGTGGTAACTCATTCGCGGCTCCAGGTTCTACCGAGTGTGTGGAATGTCCTGTGGGAGAAGTATTCATCAAAGCTTCAGGAACATGTGGAACGTGTAATCCAGGTCAGTACTACAATGATCAAGAGCTCTCTTGCGAGGAGTGCTCTTATAACCTGTTTACTCGTTATGAAAACCAACGATACTGCGACTATTGCTCGCATGGTTCTTATGCACGGCCGGGCTCGACGACATGCTTCGCGTGTCCACTGGGAGAATATTACCTAGCTGAGATCGATGAGTGCGGAATTTGCCCACCAGAGGATTCCTATGATCACTCTGAAGCACGGTGTGGCTGGGATCACTATCCTGTTTACGAGACACCGCTTCCGGAACCATTTGAGGAGTTTGGCCCATCTCCGGAACCATTTGAGGAGCTCGGCTCATCTCCGGAACCATTTGAGGAGCTCGGCTCATCTCCGGAACCGCTTCTTCCTGAATCTGGATACGAAGACGGTGGCTTTGATGAGTTGCTGTTGAATGATTTCGACCTCCCAACTCCCGTTTCGGTGGTCTAGAACGAAGGACACTGCTATCTCTGAGAAATCGAACTCCTTCCATGGAGATCATTCTCAGCAACAAAAGATAGATAGAGTTCTCGCGCGACAGCAGATAAATTCGTAGAAGAGCTACTGCATTCTTCGTAATCGTTCTGTGTTTCCTTATCCCATCAGCATTAAACAATTTTAGTTTTCCCTTACTTCGCATGCTGTTGTATTGTATAAGCGGGAATAGTCATCACTTATCATTCTACGAGGCGAGATTTAGAGAGGAAGCCATGATTTAGAAAGAAGGAGGAATTCTATCTGCAAAATGGCGTTTTACTGGTACTGGTATCTGTCAGCTTTCTAGAAGATCATTCCATTACGAAGTTCTTTTAGAAACCATCTCTACGTTTACCCCAATCTTTCTGGATATCTCCCGTAGCCACCGAATGTTGTTCTTTGCATCTTGTGTGGGATTAACACGAATAGATGCCAGAGCAAGCACTTCTATCCTTGTCGGCGTGCATTTTAGATAGAAAAAGCTGAATTATATTTAAAAGAGGAAAAACGTGAAAAAAGTCTGTGAACTGAAAAAGCTGTTGTAGTTTCTGTGCGCGTCAACGTCGTAATCTTAGGTATTTGAATATGTCAACATCTTATAGATCTTCTTTTGATGACATAATTTCAACGGGAGTGGCTCCGCGCATGCGACTGAAGCAGAATCCGTACTGAAGAAAAAAGCTTTTTTGTGAGCCTATATTTAGTGGGACGCGCACTGGGTGTCTCCCAAAAACACAAAACAGATTTTGCATTTGCTCAAAAAGCTGCTCCAAAGCGGTCTCCAACACATAATAACATATTATGTTCGGTTTGCGATTTGAAAATTAATTGGTTTTTGGGAGACGCCTCTAATTATAAAAGAGTTGAGATACAGTACAGAGGACCAGGCAGAGCGCCGGAGTTGCTCAGTTGTTTTCATACTAATTCCTTTCAAAGGGCAAAATGAATTATTGTAGTTCTGGAACGTAATTATAAAGAGAGCATAGCATTTGGGGTTCATTGAAGATTCCTGTAACACAATGAGGTTGGACGAAGTCTGGCCTTCTCCAAATGGAGGAGAAGGCTGGCTAACGCTCCTTTAATACGGGACTTGTAGCAGTCTAGATCCTTCTAACACTATGCACCAAGCTACTGTCTTTACAGCGTGAGCTACAAGCCGATCACGGTGATCACGCGTTACATAGCTTGTAGTTCTACGCTTGTATTACAATTCCTGCTCCAACTTCACTGTCCATGACAAAAGCTGTGGTACCCATTCATCGATTGCCTTACATTCAACAGTCTACACTACGTGGCACACTTGTACACGATGTACAAAGGTGGTTCCGTGTTAATGATATAAGACATACTGTAAGCTCCACAAAGATGTGCGTAGACCCATCAAATCTTTGCTCTCCACGTCGCTCTCGCTATCGTGTTAGAAATGCTGAAAGACGGTTATCTACTTTGCTTTCGTAGGAGCGCATCACAGCTACACGCAAATACATGAGGCTTAGCCATTCGATACCGGAAGACCAACACCTACGGATATATCAACAAAATGCGCGCAATAGTTCGAGTTTGAAGCCTTGGGACTATGCAGAAAACAACAGCTCCATCTGAGAGATATATTGCTCACGTGTTAGCGCAGGACGCAATCGAGGAGCTGCCCTTTTGCACTGATAGTAATACTATCTGCAATCACTAACACAAACGTTATACGCTCATCACCAACATAATCCTGTACGATTCACATGCGCCTTGTCATCCCACCGCTCTTTCTTTCTTCGGAATCCGTGATAGCTATCCTGCTGAATGGTGCCGACCTAGGTCTGATCAAGTTGCTATCATCCATTCATACGGAGCCTTGCGGGCGATAGAACGCGAATTTCCGGATGAAGCACGCTTCTTTGCTGGTTACCTTCTAAGCGCCGGGCTCGATGTAATGGACAGGTCACTCGATATCACCACTCCTATCGGAATGGGCAACATGATGGGATACAGGGCTGCCGAATATTTCTCTAAAGATGGCTTCAACTCGCTTGGAGACATGACCAGAAGATTCAACAAGCAGAGATTTTCCGATCCGACGGGATACAAGCCGGCCAACATCGCCGGAACGGATCCGACGGAGCTTCCAAGGCCACTCCGTTGGACACCTCTTATCCAGGACGTTGGAAAAGGTCGCTTTATTTCTGAAGTGCACATAACACCGCACATTGGACTCACTGCCAACCCTGCTGCTCTTACCAGCGAAGAAGTGGAAGCTCGTACTCACCCAGGTCCGTACAAGAACCCAGAGAACGAGAACAGCATTTCAGAGGAAGACGAAGAGACCATGCGTAAATTGTTAGAGGACTTCTTCTCTGTTTCTCGCAGTCTCACTAAGCAACAGATTACTTCCGCCAGGTTTTGGGACAACAAATTCTCTTCTCTTGCTCTGGTTCAGCTCTTCACTGGTGCTGCTTGGCAGCTGAATGACTTCGAAATTGCCAGGGTAGGCTTGGGGGATATCATCGCTCAGTACGATGCCATTATTGTGGCGTGGAAGGAGAAGAGAGTTCATGACCTTACTCGACCAACCACAATGATTCGCAGGTTCTTCAGCGGAAAGAACGTTTCAGCTTACATCAATGAAATCGAGGCTTCTGGACTTCTGCTTGGAGAAGAATATGAACCGCTTTTCCGAGTGATGCCTCACTCGGAGTTTCCGTCTGGCTCTGCTCTTATCTGTGCTGCTTTCTTCGAGCATCATGAATTGTTTGCAAAGACGAGGCCTGGAGGGGACAGAATTCTGCCCACGAAAATTCCCATTTTCCCCAACACCACTCTGTTTCCGCTGGATGGTCCCGCGTTTGTGGACATTCCATCGTTTAAGGGAGCTGCGGAGCAATGTTCGATTTCGCGTCTCTGGGCTGGAGTGCACTTCCGTCCGGCGGTTGAAGCTGCTCAAAAGCTGGCTGTTGGAATTGGAAAAAGTGCCTTTCAGTTTGTCAGCGATCTTGTCGATGGAAAAGTTCCTGAGAAATGCACTCATTGCATTAAGTTCTAAGGAACGAGGGAACTCTTTCTTTTCAAAGAATTGCGACGGCTTCCATAACATTTACATTTTCTCGTCTAAGAATAATAAAACTGACTTCTACTAAATTTCCCATCAATTTCCTCCCGTTCGCGAATCATGGCCGATTTAGCTCAGTTGGGAGAGCGCAAGACTGAAGTTCTTGAGGTCCTCAGTTCGATCCTGAGAGTCGGCAGCGACGTAAACCTTTTTTCCCTTTTTCCAGCCAATCCCAGGTCCGCCAAGTACACACGTGGTCGCGTGGACACTTCATGCATGGCAGCGAAAAGCTTTCAGCGCTTTCGTACCACTGGTGCAGAGCAGTACGTGTAGGCCGAACAGCTTTCAGTGTAAGCTTTTTCTGGAAAAACTTTCAGCGGTTCCACAACTTTGAGAAACTTTCTCGACTTAAATTAAATATACTAGGCCACTTTACAAGGGTACACGTAGAAGCATTTACGTTTTGAACATGACGCACGAAATTAATCGTGAGAGTTAGGTCAACTTTGGTGACTATTTGTACACGTTTGCAAAGTGTCCACAGTACCACGTCTTACAGAACTCGTGGATTCGTATTCGATCTGTCCGGAAGGGCATATGCCTTGTGGGACTGGTGGAGCACACAATAGGCTAGGAGTTCAAAGAATTTTGGAAGCTAATGGGATTCCGGATACACAACGAAATCGGTAGCGGAGTTCCCGTGAGGTTTAACTTCGGCAAGCTTGCGAGAGGATAGTCCTTCTTGCTGCGCGGCGCATCTGTGACTGAGTTTATGTACGCAGAGACACAACGTAGAGGACGAATAAAGGGGTGCGGGAGATGGAACATCCGATACTCAGAAGCCTAGGAATAGCACTTCTTACCAAGTTTTAGAGTTAAATTTGAGGCGACAGAGACGATTTGTTGAATGGAACCATTACATTTTCATAAAAGAAACAACTAAGCATTTTATATGAAGCGGATTAACTGCATTATGACACAAACGTAAGAATGAAAAGTTATAGCAGCGCGGTTGTCGAAAGTACTTAGCTTCATAGTCAAAGAATCATATTCTTAGTATTAATATTATTATTCTCAAAAAGATTCATAACTTGCTTATAAAGGAATCCAGAACTCTTTCATTCAACCCACAAAAGAAGTTCAGAATGCGTGAAGGAGTCATAAAAATGAAAGCAGAACCGATGGAAAACAAATGTCTGGAACAACTTGAGGGACTAAACTGCTTAAAAGGTTCCTGTTCTGTGAAGAAGAAGAATGTCAAGACCTTCTTCCAACTGTCGACATTTACAACAAAAACGAAAGCTCCAGGACTATCAGCAAGCAAGGCATATAGTTCGAATTTAGCGAAGATGGTCAAGTGCACTTGTTTCAAATGGAAGCCCTATCAAAAAACGAGCCGCGCAAACACAAAGACGAAGAAAACGCAGAGCGCCACTCACGCGGTAAAAGCAGAGGATGGTAGGGACGGGAGGAAGGCCCCCAAAATGATGCACGAGATGTCGATCTTAGACTTGTTCAAGAGTCAGTTCTCGATTAAGAGCATGAAGTGAGATAGACAAAGTTGAGAGAGAAAAGGATTCAATACTCAGACTCTGTGACTAACTTTAAGAACATCAGCTTCAAAGGAGGAGGAACCCATGCCAGCTACCGACAAATCGCTTTTGATCATCACAATTGTACTTGGGTTTTGTGTCTAAGTTGTGGCCAAAGAGATATGACAGTTAACTCTGGTGCTTACTCCTGTTGATCCTGTTCAAGAATAGGGAGAACGTAGATATGGTCTCCAGTAAAATCTCATAATGTAAGATGAATAAAGCAGTAAATTCCCTTTACGCTAACGGATCCCAGTAGAACGCATTTTGTTCCTCAAGTACTCCGTTCATCTACTTCTGCAGAGAGTTACTTCATGGGGAGAGTTGGATTTTCTGAGAAACTAGTACCGAAACAGGACAAAGATAGTCATTCAAGGATTCCTCTTCAAAGCCGTCCTCTAATTGCTCGGACTCGTGGACAAGCTCCACCATCGGTTCCGCAGATGCACTGAGCTCCTCAAATGGCTCTAGGAGTGGGCTTTCTCGCATGAAGAAAAAATCGTGACCGCATTTTCCTGTGAAGAGGTTATAGTCATCATAACGGCATGTATGGCACTCATCGGTCTCAGCCATGAAGACCTGTCCCACGGGGCGTGCGAAGCACGTCGTCGAGCCCGGTCGTGCGAAAGAAGTTTGAGAGCGGTTCCTGCGTTGCCGTTCATTTTCAAAAAGTGTAAAGTGGTTGTAGGGGCAAATCGTACAGGAAAGATCAGAAACATTGTAGAACCGACCTGGATCACATGTTACACAGGTACCATGCCGCTTGTCCAATATTTTCCATCAGGACATTCGACACATTCCGGAGCACCTGGACCTGCGAAGGAATTGCGATTACATCTGTGACAAGTCTCTAGAGCATTTGGAGGGTCCATGTATGTTCCAGGATAGCAATCTGCGCAGGACAACAGGTAGCCAAAGTAGAATTTTCCAGGTGGGCAACTTCCACAAAATCCATCTCTCAGTAACGCCTGTCCTTCTGGGCAGCTTATACAATCGGATGCTTCTTCTAGAGAGAAGGTGTTTCTCGCATACGGAAGACATGGGCCCAGACCCTCTCTGTCTTTGAAGAACCCAACACTACACGGTATGCAACACCCATAGCGGTAGTCATAGAACCTTCCGGCAGGACAAACACCACAATCGTGGGTTTCCAACAAAGCTTGACCTTAGGGACATGGGAAACACAGTGTTGCACCAGACAAAGATATTGTGCCTGGAGCACATCGAATGCACTGACCTTGACCGGCTTCTGGCTGACATGTATTAGGAGGACAGTCTGTGCAATATCCATATCCGATGTCATATGATCCTGGTTCACATGCATGGCAACCTTGTGCATAGATCTCAGGCTCGCATGGAGGCCTCGCAAACGCACCACAGGAGAAAAGGACATCAATTACTTAATTGATTAAGGCTTTTCGTGGAAACGGACATCTTGAAGCAACTTCGCTGATGATGATATGCGACGAAGGAAGTCCTGAGAGAAGGATTTCAGTCGTCAGAAGCAGTTTTAGACCTATATATATTCAGACGACGTAAACGATCAGGGTTATGCGAAGCAGGCTTCGCAAAAAGTCGCAAAGCTCTAATTTTTTTATTAAAGCTTGAAAGCATAAGAGCAAACTAGAGAAATTGTTTTGCTCTTGAGGAAACAAGACTATTTTTGTACTGTTCGTTATCATGTTTATCTTACTGTATATCGTTATTGTTTTGGATCTATGCAACCACTTTGCGTACGAAGGCACTTAAGTGTCAGTTCTTACGTCAATTTCTGTATTCACCTGACGCTCTGCGCTTCGCGATAGAAAACGCTTTTATTGGCCATCATACCACTGCAGAAAGGCAACCCTAGCGAGCACTTGTTCAGTGTAAGCTTTAGATTTGAAAATTCGGCTGATGATTGCTAAAACGAAATGAAAGATGTATTGTTTGACCTTTTGCACGTGGTGCGCTGCAACGATGAATGCTGTTCTAAATCATCCTTTCGAAAAGCAAGCTTCTCCAAATAAAGTACGCAAAGCTTCTACAATACTAGAGCTTTAAATAAATGAAGTCTCTTTTTTAATGCAAATACTCATATTCTTCAAGTTGTGGGAAAGAATCTTTCCAACAAATCTGATTTCTTTGAGATCTAGATTATCAAAAACTGGTCATCAAATATTATGAGTTCAGACTGTTTTTCAGATGTCCTCAGTACTTCAATTACATGCCATTTATAATAAATTTCTGTTCCGGAGTTTTTGCTGAGGTGATGCATTTTGCAAAGATTTTCGATATGTATAGTATGTCAGATGCTTTTATCATTACAACGACGTTTTAAGTTTGGGAGCCTCTGAAATAATTTCTGGTAAGACCATGTGCTCAACTATCTTTCACAATTGAAGGTAATATTTTGAAAGACAACGTATTTGGCTGCAAAGAAAAAACAATTGCATTAGAAGGTTTTCAGGTATTAAAATAAATATTAACGTCATCATATTACCTACTGCTTTTACCTCGAATCCATACAGAAAATAATTTTAGTTAAATATTTCACAAACGTAAAGTGCAACCCCTCTCAGAGATATGTTTACAGACTAAGTCATTTCAAGCAACTCTAGCAAGGTAGTTCGGAATACTACCGCTAATAGCGGGTGTATCGGGTGCATCACCTGTGGGCCGCGTGCTAGACACGCGACGTGACAATGACAGCATGTCGATGGAAAACGTGTGTGTAGAGCAAAACGTCGCAATATTATGCGCTTTTTACAGTGCATATTATGCACTGAGTGTCCATTGCTGGACTCCAGCCGGCTGGCACTATTTCTATAATTTAGTCTTTTTTTTGTCTAATTTCTTAGAGAATTACACTGGCACGCCTTGGCCTCCACAGTACAGTGGGTGTACCCAAAACTTGAACAGTATGAGAAACTAGGCCGTCACAGCCGTCGATTTCAAAGCAGTCGCGCTGAATCTTCGCTGATCACTGACTCCCAGTGTGTCGTTGGAGGAACAGGAAGCAGAAAGACCG
>JASCIV010000266.1:0-27866 GCA_030374735.1 Gracilaria caudata
GGTCTTGGAGAGATAGAGGCCGCTGGAAAACTCGGAACGGAAGCTCGTTTGAAAATTGCAGATTATATGCCGAACAGTTACAACACGCGCGCACCTTGTTGGCGCGTCGAAGAGGACGACGGCTTGTCCCGTCGGAACTGCAAACGTAAGCAGAAGGGCGCGCCATCGCTGCCGTGGTGGCGGCGACGTGACTCCACGGTGGTACCGTCAACCGTGCGCGCCTCCTGCCACCCAAAATTCACATGCAACTGCGGGACGAGCGCAAATTGCAGATGGCGCCGCCACGTGGGCCTGTAAACCGCCCGGAGGTGCCAGGCACAGGGACGGGGGCGCTGTTCGCGATTTCTTATGGTGATGTTAACTACCTTACCGGACATGCATCAGTACGCGCAATTTATAAGCGAACGCACTGCCACCTCGCGTCTTCGCAGCTTCCGTGCAAACTTTATTTCACGCAGAAGTCGCCCCGCGTTCTGCCCCATTCTCCTCCTGCACCCCTCTCGCTCTCCACTGAAGTCGGGCCCATCACCCGCTCTGCTGCGCGACTTCCTTCCTCCTCCCGCTCTACGCCATGCCTAGCAACGCTCACACCTACTTCGCGCCGACCGTCGTACCAACACCGCAGTCCCCCTCATCACCTATAATGACCCACTCAAGCACGTTACACTCAACGACCAAGGCCGTCCCTACTGCTCCCTCTCCGTCTTTGGAGCTGCCCTCGCGATCATCCTCATCGCAGCCTCGAAGTCAGATACTCAATGTCGTTGTCACGGGTGGCTCCACCGGCATTGGCGAGGCTATTGTGCGCGTGTTTGCTGAGGCTGGTCATAATGTGCTGTTCACTTATCTCACTCGCCGGAATGACGCGGAGCGGTTGCAGTCGCTGTGGCCGCATGTCACAGCGACGCCGCTCGACCAGGCGGACGTGGCTGGCGTGGCATCATTTGCGCGCACCGTCTCCAAGTGGGCTGGATCAGCTGGCGTGCACGTACTGGTTAACAACGCGGCGCTCGGTTCTGCTACTGTGAGTCGCTATGTACAGCAACATATCGGCTCCAACGATTTTGCAAAGCTGACTTCAGAGCAGCTGCCGGACTCTGCTGTGAAAATGGTCAAGCGCGCACAGAACGATTTCGCTCTGATGCGAGTGAACGCGCTAGGACCTTTGTGGGTGACTGATGCTCTTTCAGACGCGCTTAGCAGAGCTGCCAGTGCGGCGAAGCGAGCCACGGTGATATTCATTGGCTCCGTGGGAGGCGGAAGCAGCGCCGTGTTCCCAGAATACTGCGCCGCCGATTTGATGAGTAAGGCTGCGATTACGTATCTTTCAAAGCATCTGGCAGCACAGCACGTTATGGATAATATCGACGTGATGTGCATCTCGCCGGGAGCCACGGAGACGGAGATGTTCAGACAAAGCACACTAGCCAACGTGCCTAACGTGGATGCCTTCGTTGGTAGTATGCCGAAGCGACGACTCATCCAGCCTGGTGAGGTAGCAAGGAGCGTGTACTGGTTGGCTGCTGAGAGTCCACCCGGGATTTTCCACGGCTCGGTGCTGGACGCTTCGATGGGATTGGCTGTCCGGCCTGGGCTGCAGACGGAAAATCAGTCGCGCTAACTCTTTCTTGTGTGTCTTTTGTAAGATGTTAGAGGTGTGTAGTCGGGTTCATCTAAAAAGCAATCCTTAACTTTTTTCTTGGTTCGAGAGCCGCACTGGCGGAAGGGCGCATGAGGGTGCGCAAGTTTTTCAGGCTTGGGGAAAAATCGCGAGAACGCACCTCAAGAGCCAACAGTTTTCGATAACGTTGGAATGGTGAGCATAATGCAATCGATTTATGACACCGAGACTTCACGCACGTGATCATGATGATGACTGCCTTCGGGCTACGAAGGTAGCGTGTTACCCGTCGTACCGTCATATCGTAGATATCTAAACTGCATGTTGCGCCACCAAAATGATGCCCACCAAAATACACGTGGGCATGAGCATCATTTTAAGGCCCCCGAAAGGGCCTAACCAAAGCCTTGAAGGCTTTCTGGTATCCTAAAAGAGGCCCTCTCTTCTTGACTTTCCTGTCTATTATCGTCAGGCTCGCCAGAGAGGACTATAAAAGGAATACCGACGGACGCAGAGTCTGCCTGTCGCTGCAACCCCCAATGTACATCACAGGTCATAGCCTCTTCTATAAGGCACTCATGGCCTGCGAATATACATTATCCGTACAGGGGAGCAAATCTCAGTTAAGGGAAATGTGCCAAGCCGTAAAACCTGCGCTGTAGCGACTTTAGTTCGTCCGGAATCGAACATGTTGTGAAATGCTGCCGATGTCTGACGCCCCAGGCTACGGCGGGCATGTCTGCAACCAATGTGGCGATGCAAGCTCCGGTGTAGAGATATTGTAGACGGATAAAGGATTAGAACCCCACCGCTTTCGCGGAAACCCCCCAAAACGCGTAGAGTACTCACGTATAGCTATAGTAGTTTAAATCTTCACAAAACGTACAAACACATCAAGCCTGCTCATAAACAACGAGGCAATCTTGCGCGATTACCCCAGCTATTATTATACCGAAACATCAGCTGCATCTTTCATGGACTTATCACAAGTCATGTATACTTCGTATACCCACTGGGGGACGGATTATTCCTACCGCACAGAAGCAGCGTCCATCAGACCCCACATGTCGCTCACCACGAACTTTTGTTCGCATACAGTTCACAAAAATGAAACGCTTACTCAGTCACTGTTGAGCACTTGTTATCTCCCGCCCAAAGTCGTCGATAGTGCCTGTCCACGTCTTACTTCGCTGCTTCTTGTTTCTGCCTGAGAAATCAAGCCCAATGCTCACACGATTTGAGGTCGGGAACTTGTTCACCTGAATAGGTTTATACTCGCCCTCATCAAGCGTGCCGCCTTCCGACTTGTGTTTTCTCATGATCTTGTCGGCCAAGCTCTTATGAGCCTGCTTGATTTCCTGCGCTGTGCTCGGCTCAGTTGAACGTAGAAGCCCTGGGCTCAACGGAGGAGTAAGTTTGAAGCTTTCGACGCCGTTCCAGTCGATACCAGCAAAGTACGGATGCTGTTGTACGTCCTGCGCATCGGCGCCGGCGTGACCAAGCCTCTTGGCTGGATTCTTCTCCAGCAAACGTTTGATGAAGTCTTTACACGTTTCTGAAACGTCAGCTAATCGGTCGTCGTTCTCCAGATCCAATTCATCTTCGGCAATTTTTCTTGTCAATTCTTCACGGGAGTCGCTCGAAAATGGAGGACGGCCCGCCATTAACACGTACGCCAGAACACCAAGTGCCCACCAGTCGACGACGCGACCATGGCCTTCGCCTTTTATCATTTCCGGCGCTTGGTAGATGGCGGTTCCGGATATATCGAAGATTGCTTTCTCACTGGCATCTCCAGATTGGAACTTGCCCGCTAGACCAAAGTCAGTGAGACGCACGTGGCCGTTGTCGTCGATGAGGATGTTCTCAAGTTTGAGATCTCTGAAGACAAAATCGTGACTGTGCAGTTCTGCGATGGCTACGGTAATCTCGGCGAGGTAGAAGCGGGCTTGTTCCTCCGTGAGGCACCCATGCGCTCTAAGCAGATCGTACATATCACCACCGCTAACGTATTCTAGAACGAGGACGACGGCATGCGGCGTCTGAAAGCCGGAGTGACATTCGACCACGAACGGATGAGGCCCTGCCTCTCGCAGCACCTGGCGCTCGGTGACGATGTTATCCATCTGGCCCTCGTAGACAAGCTGGGACTTGTTCATGACCTTGACGGCAAATAGCTGCTTTGTGCTACGCTCTCGGACGAGCACAACTGTACCAAAGGTGCCTTCGCCGAGCAGACGAATGGGTTCGCATGATGGCAGGAGATTGGAGGTGGTGACCTTCCAGCGGGTGGGGTGATTCGAAGTCTCGCGGGGTTCGGAAGACTTGGAGAGACAGGAGCCCATTTGAGCGACGCGGATGGGCTTTGTACGGCGGATGAAGGGAAGCAAAGACGCGGGTGAACGCTGGCCAGCGGAGGCAAGGCAAATGGCTTCACGGGGAAGACAAGCGACGAATGACAAAAAGGGCACTGCAGATGTGATTTGTGTAGAGCGAGCGAGCAGCGAGATTTGTGCCGAAAGACACGAGAGCCCGAAGCACAGCGCGGCGTGCGCCATAGAGCTGCTGATTGGCGCAACGCAGTCACACATGGACGGTGCGTATTCGGTGCATCCCATTGGATGGTTGCTGCAAGGGCCGGCCTCAAGACACCAATGGACGGACAACAAGTGGAGCGGGTGGTGGCGGGACGATTAGTCACGCAAGCTCTGCTGCCAGCGGCGTGTGGCTTGCGGACGGCGCGTCGTGACTGTGTTCCAAGTTGAACAGAGGTTGCTGCCTTCGGCTCCTGACAACAGTGGTCTGTCGTCGAGTGTGCGTCCTGGTCAGGCGTCGGCTGGCAACGAGCGACGCAATGCCAGCGTGTGCACACGGAGCGCGACGCCACATGAACCACGTGGCTTCTCGTTACAGTCCGGCACGTGCGCGGCTCGCGGCGCCCCGCCGACGCCCCGCCGACGCCCCGCCAAATGATGTGCTCCCTGTTGTCGAGCTGAACCCATGCCGGCACCTCCGTCTACCCGCCGACATGCCGCCGCGCCGATTGCGCTTCGCGCCAACGTCTTCCGTGCGCCCGATATTCTCGCAGCTGCGACCGGCCGCCAGTGAGCACGTCTCCGCGCTCTTGCTCGCCACCGATGAGAAGCTTTCGTTGTTCCCGCCTACTCCCACCTTCATCGCCCCACCTCCCACCCCGAACGATCCAATATGCGCCACGGCCCTGACTCCGGACGCTGCCTTCGCTGTCGTCGCCCACTCCTCTGGTCAAGTTTCATTTCATTCGATTCTCGAGCAGCGTCCGTCTTCCACAATCACCCCATTCCGAGATGAACGCGTCGTTTCGTTCATCGCAGTTGATCCTTCCGCGCACTATGTTGCGCTTGCTTCTTCAGACGGCCTTTTGCATGTTTATGCCGTCGGAAACCGATCATTGACTCATGTCCTCAACGTATCTTCCATCATAACTACCGTCGTTTTCGCTCCCGATTCTCGCAATTTGCATGTTGGCGCGGAGGACGGTACCGTGTCTGTATTCGACCTCAACACCAAATCACGTAAGCCAGCCTCTGTGTTGTCTCCGCATGTTGCACGAGTTAATTCCATAGCCTTTACGGATAATCGGTTGCTTTCCGTGTCGCAAGATAATACATTGGCCATATCCGATATCACGCGCCATAATGCGGAGCCAATCTTACTGCGCGTCGATGATTCCCTCGTCGATGTTATTTCCTTGGACAACTATGCGTTAACAGTAGGCGAGAGGGGCTTCATACGCGTTTGGAACACTACCACCGCCCAAGAGCTTCGTAACAGTGCGCTACAGCTTCCTTTCATAACCCAACAAGATGAAGACCCCATAAAAGTTACGTCAATGCGATTAATGGCTAAGAGAAAGATTGCTATTTCATTGTCAGACCATACCCTACTTTTTGTACTTGCTGATAACGTGAATCGATTGACCATTGCAAGCGAACTTGTTTGTGGAAATCTTGAGGAGGTTTATGACATGCGCCCGTTGGATCAGTCCACGCTCGCCGTCGCTTCAAACTCAAGCGCTGTGCACATTCTCAAATACGAAGACGGGCAATGGCGCTGCGAAGCTCGACTTCAGCAGCATACTGGTATCGTTCTAGCTCTGGACGTCTTGACAGGCCAAAAAGCACTACAGCAAGATGCAGCAGACGCATATCTGGCTACGACCGCTCGTGATAGAGACATTCGAGTGTGGCGGCGGGTTAGCAGCAGATGGCGTTGCTTTGCTCTCGGAGAAGGGCATACGGATGCTGTTGGAGCTGTAGCACTTTCTCCGCGCGTAACACATGGTCAGTTTTTTGTGGTCAGCGGTGCATCCGATCGCACCATAAAGCTCTGGGGTCTGGACGCCGCGAAGCGTGATGCAGACAGAGCTCGGGAAGCAGAGGATCAACTTGCTTTTGAGGCCCGCTGTGATGCAACATCTCTGTCGGCAAAATGGACCGTTTTGGCGCACGAGAAGGATATCAATGCAGTCGCTGTTTCACCTGATGGTCGTATCATTGCCTCAGGATCACAAGATCGTTCAGTCAAGCTGTGGGATGCATCGAACGGCAGCCTCAACATGAAGTGTGTTGGCCATCGACGAGGTGTATGGGCAGTTCAGTTTTCATCGGTAGACAGAATACTTGCCAGTTGTAGTGGTGATGCGAGTGTGCGGTTATGGAATGTTGCCGATGGTAGTTGTTTAAGAAATCTACAGGGTCATCTATCCGGTGTACTCAAAGCCAATTTTATCAGTTCTGGCACACAGCTTGCCTCAGTTGGAGCAGATGGATTGTTGAAAATATGGAATGTCAGGAATGATGAGTGCAGCGCTACACTTGACGGTCATGAAGATCGGGTATGGGCTCTCATAAACATAGACGATGGAGAGAAATTAATCACAGGTGGTGCAGACGGCCTGATCCAAGTTTGGGGAGATGTTACAAAGGAGACTGTAGATGCCGAAATGAAGAAGAAAGGAGAGGAAGAATTAGTGAAACAAAATGTTCTGAACGCAGCTCGTGCGCGGCGCTGGGAAGTAGCGGCAAAAGGTGCCTTGCAGTTGGGGATGTCGCAGAAGCTTAAATCAGTATTCTCTGAGCTTGTTACCACTGTTGATGATCCGGACAAAGAGCTGATAAAGGTTGTAAAAGGGCTTGTAGGGGAGGAGGGGGAATCTCAGTGGAGCCTGATAAGAAAGCTACTTCTCTGTTGCCGAGACTGGAATGCAAGTGGAGGTTCCAAAAGTGCTGCTGTAGCAGCTTATGTGATGAAGGCAGTGTTCAGCTGCTGGGCATGTAATGCTTTGTGCGACGCTTTCGGTAGTGAGGGAAGGGCTCTTATGGAAGCGCTTGCCGCACATGTTGAACGGCATGAAGAACGAATTAGCAAGGCAAGGACAAAGCTGGGATTACTGGAGTTCACGTTGAACTGCATGAGGGGTTTACCTGAGTCGCAGACACAAGACGTGGTGAGACGGAAGATCGCTGATAAGGAGAAGAGCGATGAAATGACTTCCGTGGTGCCTACCTCCAAGCGAAAGCGGAAAGCAAGGGATGCTTTTCCTGTGGAGTATTAAATGAAACGGGGTTTTCATTCATATGTAGATAAACCGGAGCAACAATAACGTGTACGACAACGAGCAAAGTAAGTTTTCGCTGTGCATATATCTACAGCGACGTAATAGTGCTCGATAAGCAACGCAAAGAAAGAGATAGATTGCCCATTAGCCTTGTAGGCTTCATTCGGCGACTCAGATCTCCAAGCTTTTGGGGCAGGCGAGATAATCCCTGTACAAGGGTATCACGCAAAACTGAAGCATTCCAGAGAAGGCTTCTCCAGTCGCGTTTTGATTTCGGCTCTTGTTTTGAAGAAGAAGAACCTTCTGTCGAACACAGGTTGTCGTCGTAACCTTGGCGACTTCAATTGAGTTGGAACCATTCAAAAATCGAGAGAGGTATACTTCGACCCCGAACCTTTGTCTTTTCTCTCTTATTTTGCAGACTGCATGTGAAAGACGAAGTTTGCAGTGAAGCAATGTTTGTTCGCACTTTGTGGTTCGGAGGCAACAATAGCACAACTTAATGAAAAGGCTTACCGCTGAGCCAACTTGAGAGAACGCAGGAACATGTTCAGCAGTTGTTCGCACCCAATCATTCCCAAACTGCCTAGATGTTCTCCCTTCAGGGCGCACCATTACATTCGCTCCTTACATATATAAAATGATTTTACACTCTCTAGTGTCAAGCTGGTGCCTATTGAAGACATCAGCATCCAAATCTTTGAATTCGAGTTGGAGATTGCTGCGCACTTTTTTATATATGGTTCTCGTTGTTAACTGGTCACGCGACGTTAAAGGCCTGAAAGGGTGCTGGCCTTCTTAGTGAGAGAGCGTTTCTTTCAGCAACGCTCTGCACATAGTTCTAATTAAGCTAATGTGCCTATAAATGAGAGAGAGAGAGAGACGCTAAAAGGACAAGGAATCCATAAGAAAGATTTGTAATGAATCCAATGACATGACACCTTTCGTATCTAAGATACAAGCGAGGGTACTGAACTCAATCTTTTCCTCCAAAGCAGGTTTCTCAATAGCACATACAACTGCTTGATCCATTTCACCCTCCTCCAACCTGCTTCGACGCTGAGGTAGTGGAAGGTCGTCGAAAATAATGCCGCAGCAGTCAAACCGTAGCCGTCTACAAGAATCTAAACACCAGTTCTGTCTTACGAGTGATGTCTGATCGATGTGTTCTGAATTAACGATTAATCAAATCTAAAAAAGGAACGCTACAATGCTTGTCTGGGGCTGAAAACACATCTTCTGGCACCGTTGACGAAGTTGAGGAGCAATATGGAATCCAATTTCATACGAGATATCATGTAAGCTGTCTGTGTTCCACTGCCATACGTTTTGCGCCAATCGTTGAGTTTCGCGAGGTTAACAACTCTAGTTTCAGATTGTATGACGAGATCGTAGCTCAGAGATAAGCAGTTGTATGGAACCCAAACATCAAGATCACGAGCCCGAAACAAACAAACTGGGTTTTTTTACGATAGATGGTAGAAATGTCAACCATACTCACAGAGGAGCTCAGGCTATGTTACAGGAGCAGAATTCCTCACGGATGGTGCACAAAGAACACAGATGCTTCTGCCCGGAAAGAGAAGGTCAAGACTATTATGTATACAGTTACAGCGGCGGCACGAAGTGAAGAGCCGCTGACCGCGGCTCTTTTTCTACCACACCAATTTTAATAGAGCTTCCTCATGTGGTTATATGGAGCTTTAAAGATGTTCCAGTACTAAGTCGAAAGCAATTAATTCGCCAGGAGAGACACTTGAGCTCAGTAGGTGTAGTTTACGCGGAACAGCTCAGCGCCAAGGAGAGTCAAGAAGTCGTACAAATCCAAGTCTGCCAGTCGACAACATGGACAAGGGAATGGAACACCTGTTCCACAAGACTATCTCCTAGTCCCAAGAAGGCATTCAAAGCTTTACATCAGCGAAGGAAACACACACGGTCCTATCGACAAAATTGATGGCAAGTCTGGTCTAAGCACCCCTGTGAAGGCGTTCCAGGTTCTTTTACGTACGGTGTATCCAGATCTTTGTAGGTGCAACCATTTCCTGTACAAGGCAACGACTTCTTCCACGAACGTGCTGAAGCTTGTGCCGCAATATATATAATATTAGAACGTTTGCGTGGTCTGCAAATCCAAGTTTTCTGTTTTCTTCATGCAGCGTAGCAAACTGTATCCTAGGATCACCAACTGTATGATGGAAAAAGGGCACTGTCTTTGCTCAAGGAACGCACAGGTGTCAAAGAAAGATCATCTTTTCCTGCTATTCCAAAACCACGAGTTCGAGAGACCCTCTGCTCGTTCCCTCTCCGCCATATCTGCAGTGTCCTTCATAAGGCGGTGCATACCAATCACGCTTCGAAACTCAAAGCTCACTGGGTCAGGACCCTGGCTTGGAAATACGAGTTGATTTGAACTGCCAGTTGTTTCAAAGTTTGGTACGTCTTTCCGAGGGGCATTTCGGGACGAAGTAGAGTCAGTTCCAGCGCTACTACTACCAGTCTTCACGGTCGACGCAGAGCTTAGTCGTGATAGTACAGTACCGCTTTTGTCAGGGTTCATTGACCCCCTTGTCCTCACTTCCGAATGCAAGTTAGGCAGTCGAAGACGTTCTGGCGCAATGCTAACTGAAGATACATTGAATTCAAACCGCATGGAGCTCCTTGGTGCCCGAGTCACGGAAGCACCCGGAGTGCATCTAATTAATCGATTGCAGAACATGAGTGCCTGTGCCACACTGCGGAACTTGGACACGAGATCACTGCTGTATATCTCCCTCTTCAGAACCGACGAAAAGCGTCTGTCAAGCTGTTCTTCTTCACCGAGGTGCATCTCGAACCACGGGTGCACGAGCACGGTAGTAGCAGTTGGTCGCTTCCGCCGATCAACGTTTAGCAGGGCTTTTATGAGAGAGAGAGCTTGAGGTGATACCCTCTTGTCTGCCTTCTTCGGAAACTGAACAATTCCGCTTCGTGCTTTCTTGAAGACATCTGGGGGATAGTCTCCCTCAAAAGGAAGTTCCTTGAAAAGCAAGTTGTACAGAGTCACACCGGCAGCCCACATATCTACTTCAGTTCCAAACACAACTCGACGATCACCTTCGGCAGTAAAAGACATGATGGAAGCCTCAGGTGCCAGAAACTCAGGGGTACCAACAACTTGCATACCAGAATCCGGGTCATCCAGGAAACAGGCCAAACTGAAGTCTGAGAGCTTAGCTGTGTGTGCCCATTCATACTCGTTTGTAAGATCTAGGAATAGGTTCTCCGGCTTGACATTCCTATGGGCAATGTCGCGAGAGTGCAGAAATGCTAGCGCAGAGAAAAGACGATGCATGATTATACACGCATGGGGTTCGGAAATGGGCATATTGAACTGATTCATGCGTCTGTCAATGGAGCCTCCGGGCATGAGCTCCATGACAACAAACAAGTCAAGTGGAGATTCAAATATGTCAAGAGTTTGCACTATGCAGGGATGTCGCACAGACATGCGCATCATAACTTCGCGTTCCGCGAATTCGCGGTCTGTGAGACGCGCGTTATCTTTGTTGATGACTTTGACAGCTGCATGCTCACCGGAGCACGTGTCAAAAGCGAAAACGACCTTCGACGCACGGCCAGTGCCCAGTTGTTTGTGTGGGAGAAGCTTATAGAACTGGTCTATAGACCTGTTGGAATATTCGAAAGCAGCCTTGAAGCAACGCATATCACTCTCTGACCCAAACAGGAAGATGAGGCGATGGGTCTTTGTACGAACTTGGCATTCCATTCGGATTGGAACCAACGTCGCGCTGGCACCAACGAGTTGGATGGTGAGCTGGGCAGAAGAGGAGTGGCGTGAGATTTGAGTAGGTGCTATAGAGAGCACACATGAGTGCAACAGAACCCATCGACGAGAGGAGCGGGAGAGTTTACCGAACCTTACAAGGGCCCATCCAGCAAAGGAGCGAATGGGCCCGGAGAGGACGGCGACAGGGGACTTGGGAAGCACCTTGGTTGTAGAGGAGGAGGATGGGTTGAAGGATGTAGATGAGAAAGGTAGTGATTCGTGATAACTTGAGAAACGCTCGTCGTGAGTGGGACGATCAGAGCCGAAGCCTTCGACGGTGGTGCCGCTGAAACGGCGATCATATGAGAAAGACGAATCCATGAGATGGAACTCTCGAGGGAGACGGAAGGGGAGTAAGGAAGAGAGGAGAGCTGAAAGGAGCGGAAGCAACAAGCCGGTGAAGCGTAGACAAATCCGGAAAGAAGGAGAGTGAACACGGGCGGGTGGTATGAGGTAGAAGCGAATAGCGAGGGTTGAAGCACGGAATGAGAAATACGAGAGCGGCTGAAGGCGGGAAAGGAGAATATGATGAGCTGTTTGCGGGGAGGCGGAAGTGAAATGCGCTTCGGTCGACAGGGACGGGTGCAAATTTAGCAGATATGAGAAAAACTGCCTGTGCAGGGGGGAGGGGGGGAGCGAGACTGGCGTATGTGTGTGTGAGAGTGAAAGGCGAACAACGGGAGTCTCGAGTGCCGGCGATACCGAGGCGGCGTGCGAAAACGAGAGGGGGAGCGTGATCGAACGGCAGACGCGAGAGCGACAAACGCGCTATGCGTTTGCACCGGCAACGTTTCAAGTGGAGGCGCAACCCGCGAGGGAGGCTGGAGGCTCTGTTCGCGAAGACGCGCGACGACGACGGCGTCGAAGGGGTGGGGGACTGAATATCGACTGTGACGAAGACAGATGAAGCGGACGGAAGACTGACGGGCTTCCGCGCTGCATATGAGCGAATATGAAGACCGACGAGCGCGCGAATCACAGCGCAGCGGCGGGGAAATGGGACAGCGCGCGCGCACGGCGGCGACGCATACGCCGTCTGCGACGGTTGACGAGAGACGCGCGTGCGCGCGCGCGTCGTTGATGCGACAAACTGCGCAACGCGGCGGGCTGCGCTGCGCTGCGCTGCGCTGCGCACGTGTGTGGCGCGGTGAGTTGCTGTTAAGGCGTAGTGCGTGTGCGGCGTGCGCGTGTAGGGCTGGCGCCCGAGGATGCGCGTGAGAGTGCTGCAGTGCTTGCTGCTTACGCCTGGCTACGCCGCGTTCCGTTTTTCGCCGTGCGTCTTCCGCCAACGCTCATTACCCTAGTACTGTAGCGTTCCTACCTCCTACCTTTTGAATTGAAGCTCTTCACGCCTTGGTCGAGTTGCTTCTTTCTCACGCACGCTCGTCAGCATGATTCTTCCCTCCTTGCTGCATCTGTGCCACACTGTACTGTCATAAACTGACACTACACGCCCCTTCGTCAAGCTGCACGCTCCGCATTGCGCAAGGAAAACAATTTCCGAGTGCGCTGTGCCTCTTTACCAGATACCATGCGCAAAACTTTGAAACTGCCGATAAACCAACCAACACCCCCGTGGATCGTCTTCTCATCCCCACTCCCTACGTCGAACGAGTGCCATCTCCCCGGCGCACTCGTCGTCATCCAACTGGCGCCTCGTGGCTCCACGGGTATGTCCCCCGGGCGCCGGGTCCAATTTCAAAATCAGATCACGTGACGATTGCGATCTGAGTTTGCGCTCGGAAGCTCGTGCTCCACTGCGAATGCGTCCCAGCTGCTTAAGCTGCGAAGGAAAGAAGCGCGTATAGTTGCCTGCTTTAAGCCGTACTCTGTACGCCGGTACAAAGATGCCTACCATCGTGACGTCGCGAGACCGACGCCATGGCACGCAACACACCGCTCTATCTCAACAGTTGCGGCTGTAGCCTCGTGAGCCACATCAACTTTAGCTGCCATCCGTTCTGGATATCATATGTGACGCTTTCCTATCACCCGAAGCCGCTCCACTTGCGCCGCAGCCTCAGCTGCTTCCACTTGTCGTTCCGAGTCGGTGCGTGCGGGATGGCGCATGCGAGACGGAGCGTTGCGACTCAACATCAACCACCCCGCTGCAAATATCGGGCCTTATCGTCAGAAACAGCTTCGCACAACGCCTAGGTCATCAAAAAGCCTCCACACCCATCAAAGTCGCAGCACATAAGTGCAGCCCGTATCGTACTGGTACGAGCCGACGCGCAACCTACAGTATTGAAGCGTCTTCTTGATTGGGTGTTAATATAACGTTAACTACAACACGCGACGCGATAAAGGTTTACTGCTTGAGCGCGAACAGAGTCGCCATCTGCTGGCACAGCCCGCACTTTACAGCCATCCACGGTAGCCTCGAGGAGCCCCCGAACCTTACCAATCTTTATCCTTAAGTCTGTTCGTAGTTGGAAGCACCAACAGCGACACCGTGTCGCTCACGTGCGCCGCGCGCGCGCACGGTTGCGGCTCAAGCGACGAACCGTCCGAAATGCGGGCCGCAGCCATTCAGTGCTTGGTGCGACTGAGTGCAGCGCCACCAATCATCGTGCTCTAGGCGCCGTCAGCTGCTATCTGCCACCGCCGTTCTAGCCGACGTGCCCCACGCGTGCGTGCGCCCTTCCGCGCCCATTCCTGCGCCTCATCTGTGTTCGTTCCACGTTGTTCGTCTGCATCACCGTCCGCTTTCTGAGGCCGTGTTGCCCTACCTGCTCTACCATGTCCTGCTTTGATCTCCGCATTCATTTCCCTTCACGTCTCGTTCCATCACCTTCGCCTCACCCTACCCCTCAGCGCCCCCGCAGAACGCGCTCTCATCATCCTAGCCTCCCGCAAGAAGACCTGTCCGCCTCAAAGCGCCGTCTGGTTTGCATTCGTCGTCAGGAAGCCGCTCTTCGACTTGAGGTGGGCTTCAAGTCGCGTACTGGCTGGCAGCTGCTGTCCACCTCGTCCCTCAACCAAGATTCGCTCGCTGTCGTTCTACCGCTCCCAGATCCACATCAAGCGGTATCTCTCTTCGCTGTTTTCGACGCACACGGCAAGGATGGCCATCGAATGTCCGCTTTTGTGGCGCAGCAATTCACCCGCATGTTTCAAGCCGCATTGTCACACAAATCCACCACCATAGGAAAAGCGTTGCAATACGCATGTATGCGAACCGCCGCCTCTGTCAGTACAAGCACCCTAGACTCGTTCATGACTGGTACTACCCTTGCCGCAGCGGCCGTTCACAAAGGTTTCATCACATGTGCCAATCTTGGCGATTCAAGAATAATCATTGCCACACTGAGGAATGGCGTAATCGTCCCCGTCCCGCTCACCGAAGACCACGTTCCATCAGTACCACGAGAACGAAAGCGTATTGAGAACGCCGGAGGCCGTGTTGAGCGATGGACTCCGGCTGGTCTTGACACTGGACCAGCCCGCGTTTGGCTCAAGGACAAACGCCTACCAGGTTTGTCTGTATCTCGTGTAATAGGTGACAAAATTCTCTCTGGTATAGTGTCAAATGAAGCTGAGATAACTTCTTACAAACTCACTGAGCAAGATCAATTCATTATTGTTGCAACCGACGGCATCTGGAATGTAATGTCCAACCAAGATGTTGTGCAATTCATTGCTTCTCACGGAGAAAAAAGTGCTCAGCGTATTTCAGAAGCTCTTGTCAGACGAGCCGCTACACTGTGGTTTGCGAATGGTGGTGACACTATTGATGACATTTCGGCGATAGTGGTACGGCTCCATTGGCCAAGACAGCCTTGGTAGCGTTCACATTTCGTTGCGTTGACAAACTCGGCTTTAACATGAATTCGTTTAATTTACTTACCGATCGCCTCATCAATATGTACTTACAGCGGTGCTCCACATTCGTACGCAAGCAAGGGCGGTATGAACAAGTTGTTGGTCTGTTGGTGGTGTACCATCTCATTCCAGAGTCTGGAATCCAGACCCAATCTCTCGAAAGAAGTGAGGAAAGGCGGTCGAGCTGGAATCTGGTTAACGTCCTCCGCGCTGTTCTGAGGCGTTTTTTCCTCACTTCGGCTTTTTTCTTTTTTTTTTGCCCGACAAGGTGTTGATATCGTACCTTCTTCATTTTTCCTACCTTCTGCATGCGTTCTTGCCACTCTTTTTTGCGCTCCTCGCAATGCGTTTTGTGTCCGTGCCGTAGCTCGCGTTTCGAGCCTTAAGAGAAAACAAAACAAAACAAAGTTGTTGACTAGTCTTGGGGCTACCCGAAGGCTAGATTACAAATCATCGCCATCATACCGAGAGGCTTTATTCCATCCCTGCAATACAATCTAAGCACACCTTGCGTTTGCCTTCTGATCCTACTGTTCACTCGATTGTTGTTGTCGTTGTCAATCTGACAAGGCGGCCATCTTTCGCGGTCACAGTTATTTCGAGAGCATACCTGGGAGGACCAACTACACCACTGTCTTTGTTTGCGACCAAAGCACGACTCTGTGCACATCAGAACTTGTGACAACGAAATGCGAGACTTTCGGGTGGACTTCTTTTGTGGTGCCCCGATCGTATTCAAATGCTTGTATCTGTCCGGCAGATGCTGCCCTTGTACACGCAATGCGAGTCAGTGAGTCCCCGGAGATGCGGGAGAACCCAACTGTAATTGGAGTTGTGGCCAAAGAACACGAGGCTTCTATCTCGTGTGCAAAAGAAAGAGTCTCGCGTTGTTAACCATCTGAACAAATAAAGCAAAACTCCTGTGATCCATTCTGCGATGTCAAAGAATGTTGTCCAGTGGACAGTGTCCACCCTTCCTCGCAAACTGTCCGGGATTGGCGATAGTAGATAGTGGCGTTGACAAAACAACCGACTTCAAACCTGGTTTCGTTATGTAATGGAGGCTCCATTATGGAGCTCATCATCATCTCCATGATGTGCAAGATAGTGCGTACGTAATCAAACTCATACTGTCGGTTTAAAGTTATGGATAGACTGCTGCCAGGCTAACGTTCGTGTCAACGAATCGTAGACCTTCCCATTTCTCTAGCAATAGACTTCTGGTGAATTCAGATTTCCACCTTGCATTTAAGTCATTTCTAAACAGTCATACGGGAGGGAAGTTACTATGGTGAAGACAACACGAACGAAAAAAGCTCTTTGCCCCATCCAAACTAACGACCAAGCCACATTCCGTATTTCGTTTTGACCGGGAAACCAGAACTATAGGACACCCTCATGTTCACACCCGTCATGACCAGAGAGGCGGCTGGGCAGTTAGAGTGGTGAACCAAACAACAGTAATATTACCGTCCATGACCGTCACGCCACCAGTCGACCATAGCCCTCCCACGCTACAGCCGTACGGATAAAGGACGCAAGTCGCTAGTGACTTGTGTATCACACATGCATTTTCAGGGCTCATGCTTCGGTTTAAGAGAGTTAAGATACTGACAACCCCCGATGCCTCAGACCATTCTAGATCGCGCCAGCCATATCGCGTAGAGCGTCCTCTTAAAAGGGTTAGCTTTCAATATATCAGCAGTTGATTGGTGTCCTTATACCGGTTTACGTACGGACCGATAAAGGAGGTCTATAAACGCTGCTGCCACACCAGCAGCAGAATACACGGACGCAAGCAAAATTGGCAAGAACTGCATACGATCGGAAAAGATCATGCGATGAACACCAAGCACTCCTGAATAGGCTTCAATAATGACTAGCCCAATTGAGTATGCAGTCAAAATCAGCCCACTCAAACCGCCTAACGAAAGCTCAGAAACGACATGCATATGATATGCAATGAAGTGTGGAACAACGAAAATCGCTTCGGCTGGTCGTCGCACAAGCTCGAACATTGCAAATTGTGATGATAACGAAAACAATAGAAACGGCTCATGAATATCTTCATGGATCAATGACCCCAGGATCAATGGGTATAGGGTTAACAAAGCGGCTTTTTCGTGTACGTGCCATCCGAACAAAAACGCGGCATGAAGGTTGATGACCGTCGATAAGATTAGATTTTCAATGCTTGGGTTTCGGTATAAGCGGCACAATACCGGCGTCACTGACACGAGAATCAACGTAACGCATATAGCAGGGGTTGGATTCGGTAAATATATGAATGGAGCATGCTCACCAATTATGCCTGTCGTCGTAGACGCTGCACTTGGTTTCGGAAACACTTGCAGCAGCAGTCGATCAGTCAATGCATAGAGAGCCCAAATGTTAGGTGCCCAATTGGCGTGCAGAAGACCTCTATCGAATGGGAACAAACGGAAGAGTGCAGCTTTGATATATGACAATCCGCCAACGAAGTGCAACGAAAGCCACGGAAGCAACAGCGTTACGACCGTCACAACAAACAGAGAGCAAAGCGTTCGAAGTGCGCACGATACTCGACGCGGAAGTGTTGCGAGAAGGTGTACTGATATTGTCGGGACTAAAGGAAGGAGGGTGTGTTTGAGATTCAATGCCAGGCAAAACGCTACACAGGCCAGATGCGGTCTCTCACTGAATAAATAGGATAGAGTTAACAAGAGAAATGCAATTGGCAGAGCGTTATACTGAAAGTGAATATTGTCAACAAGAGTAAGACCTGGCACAAACAACAAAAAAGACACACCGGAAGAAATTCGAGACTTTTGGAGTTTCCCAGTCAAGAAGAGCGTCGAAAGTATGTGGTAAACAGCATAAATTAGAGGAATCTCGGCTGCCAATACCGAAACTCTGAGAAGCATGACAGAAATATCGGTCACTGTGTCCATTGCGATCAAGTTGGTCAGAGATGGGTCAAAAAGGTGGAGGACTTGGGCTAGGAAATATTCGAAGAATGCGAACATTGGCGGGTAGTCTAGTGTCCATTGCGAAGTACTGTCCGTATACCATTGAGACAAAGGAAGGTTGTACGTGATTGCCTTCCAGTTTCGATGTACATGTAGATCTGTACTGTATGTCGCAGGTAGCAGCAGAAACTTGAGTGAGATTGATAAAAGTCCTATTTGAATCACACGGTAGAAGACAACGTCGGTCTTCATATGGGAAATTGCTCTACATGTCAGAGAAGTAAGGAAGCTAAATGGTCGGAAGCAATAACTTTCGGACCGCGTCGCAAACACGACAAAACCACTTGCAAACCAGATGAACAAGACTGGAGGATGAAAACACGCGTTCACCCTCTGACTTCACCTCGAAAATGATCTCATGAAGCGGAAGCATGGAATCCTGATGCCTGTTCAGCGTTGAGGAGAAATTCGAGCCGAGCAAACAAAGGAACTTCCTATTCGGAAGTGATCATTTTTGATGATCGAAAAGAATTGGATCCAAAACAATTATTGCATTACAGCTTAAAAGTTTAAACGTTTTTTAAAAGTTTAAGACAACAGCCAATCCAGAGTTCTATCATACGAGGTCTTGACGGTCAAAAATTTTGCATTTGTGACAAGAGATCTTGCATTGGAAGTCATGATGAGCCAAAACACTCGCAAGAAAATTACATTGCTGACAGTGAGACAAAATTTCTGCCAAATCCACCTCGTACAACCCCAAAAATTGACGAATTGCTGAAGCGACTTCATGAAATGAAATCGCTCACAAATGAAGGACAACTGTCTGCCACGTTTACGGAATCCTTCTGAAACATGCTGTCTTGGCGTTTGCTCTGTATTTTATGTTTCGCATTCATGGCTGTGCCGCAACGACGAAGTCCTTGTGTTGTTATGAATGGCGGACAACGGCATCCGGAGAAGCGGTAAGGTATGCGTTACTCCAAACTCTCCCGACTGCCCGCCTAAGGTTCGAATTCTACTTCTGCAAGGTGAACTTCGCATATCGTCGCGTCGACGTAATTGCTTTGCAACAAATGCCATTGGCTTTTGACAGGACCGTTTAGAATGACGACTTCTTTTTCTCGCCGCCCTGCAACGCTTCTTGTGATTATTTTCCTCTTCGTCCAATGCTTCCATGCAATATTCTCGCTGTCGACCCCGCATTCTAATATCAAGAAAGATGCATCCTCATCGAAAGCTTCCCCATCCTCCATACGAGGCATATCCGATCTTCGCGGTTATTTTTTCGGCCTTCCTAGAAACGAATATTCAACTTGGCTCCAACAAGAAGAAGAGGAAGCTGTAGTAGATCGCCTGATATCATTGGCTGAAGAGGAAATCTCTTTACGTCAGAATGGTGATGCTGGTGTAAGACTATTCCGGTTGGCCGGTTTGCTTGGCCACTCTGGCGCCATGTCTACTGCTGGGGCTCTGTATCTTTCAGGAGAAGCTTCCCTATCCCGGGATATTTCGCGCGCCGTACACCATCTTCGCATTGCTTCCAGGGCTGGGCAACCAGACGCGCACGGCCTCCTAGGCTTTTTGCATGCATCAGGAATTGCCGACCGATACGGCATTGTAAAATCAGAGGCGGCAGCTTTGGTGCATTGGAAGATAGCTGCGGGCACTGGTAATGTTTATTCGATGACGGCACTGGGGTTTCGTCACCTGTACGGAATCAATCTGAAGCAAAGTTGCAAAACGGCTTCAGAGTATTACAAGCAAGCTGCCCATGCAATCGCTACCGACGCACGACATTGGCCCACGCCTGAAAATTTCCTCAACTCTAAGCCCCCTCTGCCAGAAGGTCTTGAAGATCTTGGAAGGGTAAGACTAGACGATGGGGATGACGTTCTTCAGCAACAAGCCTCTGATGAAAGCGACATCGTACAGTATTACCGACATGCATCCAAGAGAGGGGATCTCGCTGCAATGACAGCATTAGGTGCGTTACATTATTACGGTGGATATGGTATCGAACCCGATCACAGAATGGCTCGTCATGTCCTTCGGGAAGCTGCCCAAGGCGGGGGAGGTGAAGCCCATGCTATGCTTGGGTACATAGCTATGAGAGACAGGCGAAATGAGTCTGCAATTTTGCATTTCCGACATGCAGCTCCACTCGGGAATAAGATGGGTCACTATGCGCTTGGAATGTGTTACCTGCATGCGCTGCTCGGACTCGACCAAAGCTACGAAAAGGCAGCAATGCACTTCGAACTTGCCTCAAAAGCAGGCCACGCGGACTCATCTTTCCAACTAGCACTCCTACTATGGAATGGACGTGGGAGAGTTAAGGATCATCAAGCTGCCTTCGAAGAATTTCAAACAGCGGCGAAACTCGGAAATATCCAGGCCAAATTAAACTTGGGTACTATTCTACTAAGTGGTGAACCTCCGGCCAAGGCCTCTGACTGCATCAAAGGAGTGCGCTTTCTGAAGGAAGTGGCAGAAGAAGGAGAATGGAAAACACTCTTTGAATTAGCTTCTGTTTCTCTAGAGAACGGAGATGAATTCGGTGCTATATACCGTTATATGCAAGCAGCCTATGTTGGTATCGAAATCGCTCAATTCAATGCAGCCTTCATGTTGGAGCGAAGCATGTCCGACAAAATGACAGAATTGAGCCATTGGGACCGTGAACGGAGACTTGAGGAAGCGTATCAGCTATATCAGTACTCTGGTATACAAGGGCATACTGATTCGCTTGTGCGCTTGGGCAATGTTCTTTACTCTGAGAGCCGGGACTACGAGGAAGCTGCTCGTGTTTATGAGAGAGCCGCCGAGCTGCACAACGCTGAAGGAATGGTGGCTATCGGTCTTATGCATGCCCGAGGGCTGGGTGTGCAGAAAGACCGAAACATTGCTTTGCACTATCTCAACTCTGCTTCACTCACCAATGAAGATGCGGTGGCTCCCGCCACCGTTGCTGTTTTCGGCCTTCGCGTGTACTGGGCTTTTGTGGATATATGCTCACGATTGAGAGATTGGTGTGGCAGCCGTACAGATAAAGAAATGCCACAGGATGAACTTCAAATGAGCGAGATTAGCCACAAGCCCGATGCGGGGGGTAACCTCGCACAGAAAAAACTGCCTGCAATCATTCTGGGTTCTTTCGCAGAGGATTTCACTGTAGTTGGAGCTTTGCTTTTGGCCCTTTGTGGAATTCTCGTTCTGAGAGGGAAACGTCTCGCGCGGCAACCTACGATGCAGCCGGATAGCGACTCGTGAGGTTTGAGTCCTGAGTAGGAACAGGAATACTTCCGCTCAGTGCTCTACTGCTTCTCTCGATATGCACTGAAGCCTAACTGCTAACTTGCTTAACTTGCACCTTTTCAAGATAGTGGCACCTGCAGCTCAATCAAACAGATATTTCCCAAGCTCCACCTTTCTTTGAATTACTAACGGCTTGGGGAGTTGAGGACAAGCTGGACATCGTAAGCAATGTTACAGGATTGCCTTCTTGGGCACGGTGTGTATGTACTACAGTAATTGCCTCTCAGGCTGGTAATACTACGGCGTAATCGGTGACCGAAATTTCTGTTTGAAGTAATGTGAGTTCTTCTTACCGGTAGATAAGCGTCGAAGGTGATCTTTTGAAGCGTGGTACCTGTAAATAACTTAGCCTATACGAGTATACTTGTCGCTTGTCGAGGTTTCAAAAAACAAAGCAGCGTTGTTGTACGAGAAGTCGGTTCGAAACTCATGTCGCACGCCACTCAAAAGCGCGTTATGTGCTTTAGTGAAGAAGCGAGTTCGTCAAAAGCGGCCCAACCTCAAACGAATAGCTGAAGAGCGCCTCGCAGACAGAGGCATACTTCAGCTTTGCCGTTTGCGATTGCCGGAGGAGACGGGTTTGCTCTGCTTGAGCGACGTGCACTTCTCGTACACACGGTGTTCGAAAGAGGATCCTCCAAGTGTACAGCAAGCGGCAGCCCAAGAACATCGCAGAGAGCTGCCTAAATGAGATGTTGATGTTTGGTGCGATGGTTCCGTCGGCGACCCACCGCGAACAAAGTCAACGCGCGTAGCAGTCGAATGGGACGAGGGGTGTTATTGCGGCACGGTTAACGACGTTGAACAAGGCGGGGATCAGGCGGAATGCGTCCGCCAGTATATTACGATTAGGGGCATACGCCCTTCGTTCTGGATAGATTATGATCATACCGTCATGATGACGGTTTCCTAATGGCGTACCACTTTGACGAGTCCACAGGTATTGGCGGGCATTTTCTGCAGATGAGGTTTCTTTCAGTAGACAGTGTCGGGGCGGGGGCGTACGAGATTTGGAAAGCAAGTGGCTGCGAGAGCACGGTTATTCCTGCTGAGTGAATATCTGCTCTTACACGGCAGAAACGGCTGCTATGCTGGATGCAGTCTACGCGCTTGACGGGGAAACAGGAAAAATAGTCCGCATCTTTACGGATAGTCGCTCTCTTGTGGATATGCTTCAAGGCAATCTACGACGTCAGTCAAGTCACGCCCAGCAGTTGGCGCTTGCGCTGAGGGAGCTATGCAGACGCTGTACTGTGCACATCTGCTGGATCCCAACATCATCATCATCATCATCAAGTCATTGTGGGATAAGCCAAAATGAGCGCGTTGATAGGCTGGCGAAGTCAAGTCTCCATCTCCAGCTGCCGATTCAAGACCAAGTCAACATGCCTGTAGATATGCTGGATGTTCGATCAGCGTTGTCGTCAAAACAGAAGAGCAGGCCAGTCTTCCAAGGCTTCGTCCCGGTTGAAAACAATGAACGAGAGATGCCAAAGGCTGAAGTTAGGCTGGCGCTGTTTTACACTGGCCACGTGCCCTCGCTTCACCCTGTAGCGTCTTACGTAGAGAAGAAGACCTTAGGAACAAATGCAAAGAAGGATCCCGATCACTTATTTTTGCCATGCCGTTTTACACATGCTTCCAGATGCGAGCTTTTCAGAGGGTTGCCTCGTTCTACCAAACGTAATGTGCACAGTTTGAATCAAACAGTGCCACAGAAGTTTTTGGCCTTTCTGCGGATGGAGAACTTTGTAAGTTCCAGGTACGCAGAAGACGATTTATTTCGGGTGCTTCTGCTGCGGCGGCGAATCAGAGACTGCGTCGCCATCGAGAGCAGGAAGCCTTGCTTCCTGCCTCTGGCCGCCTCTGTAGAGCAACCCGCTGTTCGCGCTTCTGCGTTCTTTGGACACCCTCCTCCCACCCGGGGACCTTTGTCTCTAAGCGACGTTCAAAGAAGCAGTACTTTTCGAACGAACCCGCACCGCTGGTGCTGCTCGCTTTTGCCCGCAATGAAGATCACCTCTGAGCAGTGCAGGAAGCATAGAAATAATAAAAGTTTTACTACAGCCTAGTAATTAGAGGCTGTTGTAAAAATGTACTTGCTAGCCTAGCAATGCTAGTAGGGTTGCAGAGAGCCCTCTTGACTGCCTTTACCACAGCCGATAAGGTTCCGGACCTTTTGTAATCTTTACTTCAACGCCGTCTCCGCTTCGACTCCGTCTCTTCAGGCTGTTAGCAATATATCTGCGAAATATCTTGAAAGCGGTTCAGAAGCCCCGAAAAAAAGTTCTTTTTGGCATTCTGAGTTATATTCATTAATGCCACAAAACATCCCTTCGGGAGCTGTTAACATTGTCAGCATACGTTTTGAGGTCCAACATCTGCAGACGCTTCCACCCCATGATTCGTTGAACCTGATTTCTTGGATCTTTAGCAACCATTTGCATGCATACCCAACACCTGCTCCAACCTGTGTTCCTTTAGTACCACGGTACACGAATTAAATTCTCTTTTCTCACGCAAGATGCCAACTTGCATGGCTTTTTGGAGTTGATGCAGTTTCTACTAAGGATGACTGATATTTTAACCTTCATTGACATTCGTGTACGAATAGTTCTGGATGACTGCTTCGACTACAATGTAGTTGGCAGTCATACCAACAGCAAGATTGGTATGAATTGATGCTTCGTCTGGCAACTTTCGTCCGGCACGATTCACACCGATGTAACAAAGAATCAACATATTTTTGTGCATGACGATGACCATTGATTCTCTGCACACATATAAAACTTGAGCGAAGAACTTCGAATCACACTCTTGTGGTCTCCAAAGCCCATCTGTTCTGTCCACGAACAGAAATCTTTGCATTCGTTTAGCTTCGTCAGAGCTGACCGACAGTATTTTGCAACGGAAGAATCAATACCTTCGAAACAAAGATCATGCTGAAAACTTATAAACAAAGGGGCATTCTGGCTCTGACCAGAACCAATGCAGTCATTTTACTTTCCTTGACAGCTTCGGTTGTCATGCTGAACATTACAATTCTAAGCATGTTTCGGATTCGTCGAGACTTGATCATAAAGGAAAGATTGGCACAGATGCGCAAGACAGGTCTGCGAGAACTTCCGTCAACGGCATTGATAACAATGTCAGACCCCTCGTTCCAAGATTGTATGTTGCAACTGGTCCGAAGTGCAAGGAATATTGGCTGGAAGGAACCAATCTATCTATTAGCCATCGACTATGACTTCTTTGACGACGAAACGCGAAAGGAAATCGACGAACTTGGGGTTTTTGTCGTAAGAACAAGGCCTATTTTTGACTTGTGGCTAAGCGAGAAAAACACCCGCCAGAAATCTTACCGTACCCTTGAACCGAAGAAGTTTAGAAAGATGGAAGTCTTTCTCAACCCGGTGTTTCGAACATATGAACGCCTAATCTATCTGGATGCCGACGGATTCCTCACAAGTTTGGAGCCCATGGTTCGAGTGTCATTCCCCGAAAATGCAGCGATCTTGATGAGACAAAACGATCATTCCTTTAACAAATTATCATTCCATCGAAATGAGCTCAAGGAAGAATTCTTGAACATCAACCAGACAAAACTGCTGAACATTCGATATCCCGACCGTGCGAAATCAGGGGCTACTTCTTACTTTATAGTGGACGTGAATAAGCTTCCGTCTCCACTGGAGGTATTTTCGAGAAGTATTGATATCCTGTGCAACTTTCGTTCCGCATTCCGCCTCAATGACCAAACGCTTCTCAATTTCCTTTTCTACAATGAGCTTGCAATGTTTCCCCACTGCAGCTGGGATGAAATAGTTGTCATGGAGGAATCTCAGCGACTATTGCGATATTGCATAGAGAACATGCAACTTCAAAGATGGTTGCTCGGCCATATCTCCTTCATGTACAGACACATGGCAGTTGAAGAAAAGAAAGAATGTGTGAGGGAACGAAAGAGGATATACAAGGCTGTGTCCAACGAAACGATTACGGGTGGCACGGTTGAACCAGCCGAGGCGTTGTACTTTGAAACGAGAACCTTCTCGAACTGTCACGAGGCTGCGCATGCTTGGCAAGAAAAGGTTCTTCAATAACTGATGGCGTTCAGAAAAGCATTCGCGCATAAGAAATTGACTAGGAACGGGACACACTTGTTACTGCCCGTTAGAGGGTTTTCGCAGACTCATCACGTGTGTCCGTGGATCAGCACACGGGGATCTCTTTCCGACATTCCCGGTTTGCGATCGTCTCACACTTCTTGTGAGACAGGATTAGACGTTACGGTTCTCTTTTCTTTTTCTAAAGAGCGAATGGATGGGGAAATCAGCGAGACTCTTTGTTGGCATTGCCCGCAAGACGTTTTGCGTGATGACAGAAACAATGAGAAAGGCTGAAGATAGAGCGCATTATGATACATTGGATGCTGAGACTTCTGTTTTGCCTTTGCCAACAATATTGGGTAACGTTCACAAAATAGGATAGCTGCATAGAAGCGTTTCCAAGTGCACGATAGAGCCAGATCTTGGTGATTCGCCAAACTTTGTTATGTTCGTGAGGAGCTAAGCCGCACATCATCTCGATGTGCCGACAGATAAACTGGACGCAGACCGATTTTCGAATCAATTAATCCTTGGTTACCAGCTCCACCAGCTTGTCTAGTATCTCGCATGGCCTTAGGTCTGTCTTTTCCACTATACTTTGAGCTACCTCTGTCAAACTGGACTGGTTCGAAAGATTCGCACTTTCTTGACTCACTGAAAAGAACGAACGGCGAGGCGGACTAAATAGAGCATCACGCACGAAAACAAAGTGAGTTTACGTGAGCTTTCCCAAACACGCGAATGGCTGACGTACAACTAAGTTAGGAGAACGCTCTTCGTCAACAAGTGAGATGCATGCTTCGACGGGAGCAGATAGATGAGGCATCGGTAAAAAGTGAACGGTTCGTCATGTTTATACATCAGCCTTGGGTGACAAGCGTGACTAGAAGTTTGCGTCTATGGGGGCAACCGCAATTTCTTGCCTTGCCGCCGACTGAGAACATAATAGTAGAAGAAATCGGCGTATAGCAGAGTCTGGATTGTACCACAACCCCAAGCGAGCCATTGGTTTCGCCGATGTTCCATGAAGTAGCGCCAAATCCAGTTGCAAATGTAGAGAGCCCTGTAGCCGCCCAAGCAAAAAATATAGTGCGATGTAATGTTCTCGACCTCACCAGTCTCCTGCAAAAGGAAAAGCTGAGGCATAATAGCCACGGCTTCCAGGAAGACAGAAAAGGCCCACAAAATCTCGAAGATGGTGAGGCGGAGATGGAAGA
The DNA here is from genome assembly GCA_030374735.1 of Gracilaria caudata. Classification (NCBI taxonomy): domain Eukaryota; phylum Rhodophyta; class Florideophyceae; order Gracilariales; family Gracilariaceae; genus Gracilaria; species Gracilaria caudata. The sequence goes on from JASCIV010000266.1 coordinate 26,467, forward strand.
CCAGGGCCAGCGCACCAGATCCGGCAATGAGATACTGGATGCGGAAGGTGTCGTGTACTTTGTCGTAAGTGTGCTTATAGCGTTCGCGAATGAGGTAGATGGTGTAGGCTGAGGAAGACAGGAAAAGAATCTTCATGATGGTGTTGTAAAATGTGAGGGCTGAGTGCCAGGGTTTGGTGAAGAAAAGATCGACGTAGCGGGTGCAGAAGACGATCATATACAGGATCTGGGTCTTAAGGGAAATTCCAGCACACGAGTGGGAGGTCTGAATCTTAAGGAGGAGGAGGAGAATTGAGACGACATGAAGCATGTCGGCTGCGAGGCGAAAGATATTCATGGCTTAACAGGGTAATGAAGGGGTTCCACCATGGAGAGCGGCGTAGCAGCCGGGTGCGTGGACGGGGAAAGCCGGCACGATCGGGTGCGAGGGCGGGGGCGTGGCGGCGAATGGAAGAATGGGAGGACTGACAAGGCAGGTAGGAGGACAGACCCGAGTAAGATGCGAATATGTGGGGAGGGTCAAAGATGATTGACAGGCGACTCCAATTGAAGTGCGGCTTACGCAATTATGGCGCAAGGAGCTGTAAGCCGCATGCGAGAAATGGCGCGACAACATGAGCGGGCAATACGATCTGCTGCTGAAGGTACGAGGCTACCGGTGATGGTGGCCAAGGGCGGGGCCCGCGGGCCACGGCGGAAGGCGGCGCGAACCGACCATACGTGGCTGGAGTAGGAAGTTGATTCTCTTCGCACCAATAGAATTCCCAAGACAACTCTTTTTCGGCTACCAATGAAAGGGACTCATTTGGACGTTCACCCAATGAAAATGACGAGACGAGCCTGGGGTGAGGTGCAACCTATCGAACACAACCAAGTGGCTCGAGGGATGGAAGACAAGGCCATTCATTTGCAACGATTCGCTTGACAAAGGGCAAAATTTTGGCCAATTGATACAAGGTTCAGACCACTCAAGCGTAGATTTGCCTTCTGCACATGGGCCATCGGTCCGCTCCGCCCGCCGAAAAAGGCATTACACGGGGCGGCGCGGCGGCGGCGGCGGCGGCGGCACAATCGGCCACGGCGACAGCAAACCGCCGCGCCAGCGCCAGCGCCAGCGCGACAGCCGCCTGCCGGCTGTTGACTGGCGCTGGCGAAGCGCTCTCGACGGGCAACGCCTGGCACTTCCACCGCAGCGCGTGCGCAGCGCGGACGAGCAGAGTGGTGCAGAGCGCCAGCGCGCGCGCGTCATTCTCTGCCCTCTTCGTTTCGCATCGCACCTTTCGCCGTCAGATCCCGCCTCCTGTTCTGCGCCTATCGCAAGCGCCGCCTTCCACCGAAAGCACCGCGCCATCATCCACCCCTCCCACCTCCGCTCTTCCCTCCCTTGCGCAGGTGCCCTT